>JAVJIF010008619.1:0-265634 GCA_038442645.1 Agave tequilana
CTTTAACGGTTAAGGATAGAGGAAAATATCGGCCTTTAAGCCCAACATAAGTCCTCGACAACTCATCATGCTGAGGGGAATAGCATGGCTAGCCCGACTCAAACGGTAGTTGGTAAAGGCATATCAAACCGTTGACAGCTGGGGATTTGCTAAAAATCCCAGCGGACCTGTTCCCATTTGATTCCCTCTCCAAAGTCACTTACCAATTCTCTCTCATCCATATAATGGTAAGATCACATATATATATATATATGTTTCGCTGTTACGTTAACATTAAACCTATGACAGTGATTTCCTCGTTTCTCCCCGTGAAAACGAGACTTTTTCCCAAATTCCATCAAACCTTGAGCTTGGTGGCGTCTCAATCGGTTATGTCATTGTGACCTCTGAACCGGCAGACAGCCAAGTCTCAATTTCGATCTTGTTGACATTTACAAAAGACAAGTCTCAACCTTGAGCCTGTTGACATTTACAAAAGACAGATCTCGATGCTTGTTGACATTTACAAAAGACAAGTATCACCAACTTCGAGCTTGGTGGTTTCTCAACCAGTTATGTCATCGCGACCTCTGAACTGGCAGATAGCCAAGTCTCAACTTCGAGCTTGTTGACATTTACAAAAGACAAGTCTCAACCTTGAGCCTGTTGACATTTACAAAAGACAGGTCTCGATGCTTGTTGACATTTACAAAAGACAAGTATCACCAACTTCGAGCTTGGTGGTTTCTCAACCGGTTATGTCATTGCGACCTCTGAACCGGCAGATAGTCAAGTCTCATTATTTAGTCCGGCAAGGACTACTTCGAGCTTGGTGGCTTCTCAACCGGTTATGTCATTGCGACCTCTGAACTAGTAGATAGCCAAGTCTCATCATTCAGTACAGTAAGGATTATTTCCTCAGAAGGCTGCAATACAACTTAGAAGCGACAATTCAATGGATAAAACAAGTCGAAAATACGGCAGGGGAGTCAAAACAAAATTACTTTTATTGATTCCGAAAAGAAGGGATACATGAAGGCACATATATTACAAGCTATAAGGGTGCTTCATAAGATCTGATCCGTCCTTCAAGAAAGGCCAGCCTTGTCTTCCTATCATCATCAGCCCTGACAAGCGCCTGCGACCTTAGCTCAGCTTCATTAAAACTCGCCGTCTGGGCCAAGCGAGCTTCAACTTCAACCAAGGTTGCCCTCTGAGCTAACTCTTGCCGCGAGAGTTCGTCACTCTGAGCCTTAAGCTGCTCAAGCCGCGCAGTCTCTTCAAGACGCATTGGTTCAGCCTTGGATAAGAGAAGATTTGCCTCCTGATCATCTTCTTGGTCTTTTCAATTTTATCTTCAGCGTCAAGAAGAGCACTGCTAGAAGTATCTATGGCGTCCTCGAGCTCTATCTTCCTTGTCTCTAAGGATTTCAAGTCGGAAGAAATGGCCTTAGCAGCTTCCTGAGCGGCAAGATGGGCTTCATGCATTTAAGCGACAAGGTGTGCAAGCTGCTCATTAACCGAAGACTCCAGGTCCGAATGGCTAAGATGGCCCATTCGTCTACATCCCCCTCAAGTTAGTCCACCAGAAGTTCCAATGCAGCGGCCTGGTCATCCCCTCCAAAGTTTCGGATACTCTCAATGCTTCGGGAGAGGACCACCTTTAGAGTAGAAAATGAAGTAGTCAAGCCTTTCAAAATCAAAGCGATGGATCGCTTCAAGCTCTTATAAAAGCTATCGACTAATTCGGCCACAAATTCATTCTCGGCCTCAGTCACTTCTGGTAGACAAGCAGCCCCTGAAGATTCCACTGGCTTTATTGACACCACGGTGGAAGGAATAGCTCCGTCAACATGACCACTAAGAGCTGATTCAGCCCCACTAAGGGCTAACTCCGCCAAAAGTCAAGTGCTGACTTAGCGCGACGTATCGATTACTTCGCCGCAAAGCCTACCTTAACTCCGCTAAAGGCACAGTTCGAACTTCGTAGAAAATTTATGGTAGCTTCGCTGGAAGCTCGTCCCTGATTCAGAAAGGATTGTCCTTAACTTCGCATAGCTCCGCTGAGTCAATTCAAAATGAAGGGAAAGCAAAAATCAGATGAGCAAAAAATAAACTTTCATTAATTTAAAAGGAAGGGTACATTGATACTACATCAAGGTGTGTTTCATATAACAGAATCATTTGCTCAAAAGGCATACAAGTGGTCCTTTCTACTTTCAAGCCAAACCAACTGGACACGAAAGGCCTTCCTCCTGCACAAGGCCGTAATCCTTCGCATAATGGCAGATGGTGCCACCAGGACAGATGGTGCCACCAGGACAGATGGTGCCACCAGGAAGTTGAACCTTTCGTAATCAAAATTGACGAAGGACCAATTGTCACAAGAAGGCTGGATCTTCTTTGATAGAAATTGGCAATGAAGGATCCGAGACCTTACAGGTGACGTCCGCTTTTCTGAAGTGGATCATCTCGGATAAGCGACTACCAGCCTCGCCTCGAAGTGGATCATCTCGGATAAGCGACTGCCAACCTCTTCTGGGAACACACATCAGTTGTCCCAGTTTGTTCCTCCTGCTTAGGATTAAAGTTTCAACGGAAAAGCAAGAGGCAACTTCTTGGTCTCTTTCATCAAGTCGAAAGATTGGCGAACATAGCTCACTGCAATGCAAACTGAAACAAGTTATCAGTAAGTAAAAGGAAATGCTAAGTCACATTCTTTGAGGCGAAGCAATTTATATCCGATTCAGTAAAGACTAATTTCAGTTAAAGCAGAGGATAGCCTCGCTCACACAATGATGATGGGTTAGCTCAGCATAAGCCAAGTCCTAGCCTCGTCTATATGGCTAAGCCAGACTGATCCAGAGGGATGCAGTCTTGACCCCACCTATATGGCAAGATCGGCTCAACTTTGAAGAGACTAAGTCCCAAGTTTTGCCTGTGTGGCGAACTAAACAAGCATGCGATTATCTTTCTTTATTCAAGTGATAGCTTCGCTGGGAAGCTGGGCTGGAGCCCTTCTCTGCAGATCAGTCAGATGCAAAATGAAGAACAAGGGAAAATGATCCCTAAGGCAGCTGTTAATGCTAATTTAAGGGAGATAAATTCCCTAAAGTATTAGTTCATTGGTAAAGTCTCTGGATGACCGAGACTTACTGGTCCTTGGCCGGGTAATGACCGGAGTGGGCATTCCCACTAATTCAGAGATCTGAGTATCTCTCTCAACCAAGAGAAGAGAAGAAGAGCAGATCACTTCTCTTCAGAGGACCTCAGGTGTCCTATTTATAGGCCTCATGGCCTGAGCATTGCCACCTCAAGCGTGGAAGCGCGAGCGCATTTAAGGCATTTATTATGCCTTGAGAAAAGGGATGGTTTCCCTTGGAACCGTGCAAAGGACGAAGCGTCTCCCTCATAAAGGCATTTATGGCGCCTTGAAAAAGGGAATATCCTCCCTCGGAAATGCACAAGGGGAGAATATCTCCCTCGATCAATGCGAGAGAAGGAGTAATCTTTTTCGTAACTGGCCGAAGGCTGTGGCCTTGGGAAAAGGAAGATGTTCCAAAGCGAACTTATTCTGGGAGACTCAGACGCGGAGCTACCTATATGCGAACCTACCCAGACGCGAAGCAACCCAGAGACGCGAATCTACACAATTCTTCGGCGAATCTATCCCAAAGCAGGATTAAAAGCGTAGCTGAACTCAACTACCATGGCGACGTTCGAACTTCACATACCACCGATCAGAGCAATTCAAAGTATTTCAAAGTCTGAGCCATTGCAGACTTTTGAAAACTTTGAAGGGGGTCTTGTTGATACTTAAAAAAGACAAGGTTCTTATTGGTCCGAACAATGTCTACACTTGTTGACATTTACAAAAGACAAGTGAAAGATAGGCTGATTGGTCTGAACAATGTCTAAACTTGTTGACATTTGCAAAAGACAAGCGATAGACAAGCTGACAACCAGTTCTGTATTTGTTGACATTTACAAAAGACAAGCGACAGATAAGCTGACGACCAGTTTTCACCCATCTCCGAGGGACAAGGAAGCAACTTGGACTCCACTGATCCAGTCAAGCAGACAGTGAGCCCGGATATCTCTGAACAGACCTCAGCAGGTCTAAGATGCTAGCACTTAGCATCACATGAGCCCAAAGGGATAGCTTCGCCTGAGAGGCTAAGATCATCCAACTTCGCCTTAAAGCCATTCAAAGCTCCGCCAGGAAGCTAACTTATAGCTTCGACTAAACTGCTGAAGCGCAACTCCGCAGAGAGAGTTAGCTCCGCCTGAAGGCACACGCAACTGCGCAGAAAGGGTATGCGGTAGCTTCGCCACAGACGACATCTAGCTCCGCCGAGGAGCTTTCTTCTGACTTCGCCAGATGTGCCTTCCAGCTCCGCTGTGAGCTCGACGCGGCAGCACCGCTGCTGGTCTGCTATGGTCAACCTTTGACCAATCAAATCTCCAGATGAGATCAGATCTAATCGGGATCAAGATCAAATCCAATCAAGATCAAATCTGAGATCAAATTTGGCAGTTGATTGCCACAATCTCTTGACTCTTCTAAAACGAGTAAGAGAATCAGGAGAGATCTTTCAATTATATGGAAAGAATCAAAACAGATCAGAAGGATCAACTGACCTGCCATTTCTAGCTTCGCAGAAGCTGATCCTAGCCTCGCAGCAAGGCTACTTTTCAGATTTAAACAGATTTGATTTAATCTGTTTCTATATTTTTAAGGGACAATTATACCCCTGCTCTCCCTATAAATAGCCCACCAGGGGCACAAGGAGAGGACGCACAGGCGATACGCTGAAGAGAGACGACAGACTTCTCGAGAGGACGCACCGTGCACAAACAGAGATCTATTCTCTTGAATTCAGAGACTTTTAGAGAATCACTTCTCTAATCAGGGTGCTGATACCCTAATACCTTCTTCTCAAGGAATCTCCTGAACCAGGCGAGAAGGAATACCTAAGTGAAGGTGATTTTGAGAAGTAACAAGAGGGTTCTACAACCTTCTGTTCTCTGATTCTCGAAACCAGGCGAGAAGGGAATCTCATCACTCGCATCGTCAAAGGGACAAAGTGGTCGCGCGCTGACCACACTCCTATCGGCACACTTCTCCAGAATCTCTGAGGAGATCTACTTGTAATCTTTTGTGTTACTTGTAATTTAGCTCCTCAACTCTTTTTATTATAAGTTTTTTCCTTTGCAAATCAGTGGAAAACATTTGTAATCTAAGTGAATCTGATAGCCTCAAAACTGCATCACCATTGCAAGTGCACTTTATGTAACGCCCCGATCCCGGCGATACGGGGACGTCACTGCAACGTATATACGTAGGTCAGAACTACCCTCCCGTATATACGCTAAGCATCAGTACAGACAAGAATCAGAGTACGGAAGCAAATGGTGCATTATACATTCCAACACATATATATACAATCACAGAGTTATCACCAGAGGTGATGAATATTACAATAATAATACATCACAGATATGCGCAAATGCGAGAGTACAAAAGGTATACATATGTGAATGGTACAAAAAGGGAGCTCACATACAGGTATACAAGGAAAAGTACAAGAGTAAATAGAAAAAGGGCACTCACGAGTTTGCTAAGAGGAAACTCGAGAGGCATACAGGGGGCCTGGAAGGATGTGGCTCTGGACGGTCGGCTGGAGATCCACGCTACCGCTGCGCCACTCTGAGCAGTAACGGTGAGAATTCACACGCTCCGGGCTCCAGGACCTGGACATGAGAATCCAGGGGAGTCAGTGAAACTCCCCAGGCGAGTAGGAATATAGATGCCAGGTGGCGAGCCAGGAGGAGCACAAGTGTCAAGTACAGAAGACAGGAGGGTTAGAACACAAATGAAGTATATAAGAAATGATATCAAGTAAGAAATACTCAGGAGGCAGATAGGTTAGAGCAGGCATGAACAGGTATGGCATAATAATCATAAAACAGGAAATCCGAATAAAACCCATACAACAAATATGGTAAGGCACATCACAGATTCATAGCCGTTTAAGTTGCAGGCTTTAGTATGCGTCCCATTCCACATACCTTTACTTACAACTTAAAGAGCCGGTTATTATGACACTTTATTATTACTCGTCTAACCCATATATCTAGGTATGTGGCTCGGTGTACGGCCAACTCACATACATCCATATATAAGCAAGTCGAGGTTGTTATTGGAAACAGCGGTTGTATCAACGAACTATGTTTACAGTGGGTCCCGTGCATGCCCGGGACCACGGTCCAGGGTGTTCCGTTGCATGGTGACGGAACCAGCCGCAAGGCCTAACAGGAGGGACTTATGTATGCCCTATAATAACAGGAATAAGGGAGCCAGCTCTCCCCTCGGTCCCCTGGAGGCCCTCAGGTCAGACCGGAACATGATTGTACAATATACCTAATACCACTGTAAACACGAACACATATCGATATCCGCATGTTTCCCCCGACCAATACAAGTTGGTCCTTTTTAGGATTCATTAGTTTAATTATCACTTTACGGGAAAAACAGGGAATAGACATGATCAGGAATAAGGAGTACATAAGTACTATATAGTCAGGTCACTGCATGTAAAGCAGGAAAACAGGTCACTGATCATGACACAGAATCATAAGTCAAGGTCCCAGTAAAGATGATAATCACAAGTCAAGTCATCATGCTGGGTGTCAAGTGATAGCATGACAGAGTGGTGATATTTAGCAATCAATCAAACAAGTCAAGAGATAGATACTAGGTCAGTGGTAAGTCGTGGTCATAATAATAGGGTCTTGCCAAATAGTGACATGACAGGTAGTCAGGTGATACCATACTAGAGGTCAGGTGATACCACGCCAGATGTAAGGTGATATACATGTGTTAAAAGTAAGCATGCAACTGATATGTCTGAGGCAATAACATGGCAATGATAACATAGCAGAAATCTAGAAGTCAACGACCACGAAGGGTCGGCCACGCATGGTATAAAAGCATCAAAAGGTATATATAGACATGGAATCAAATACATGAAAATAGGAAATGAAATACTTATCGTTCCGACGAAACTGGAAACTCAAATAGAGATAAGAGAAGAGCGAGACTACTCGCATACAAGAAAGTAGCGAGTGAGAATACTCGCCTAAATCACCAAAACGCCGAAAGATCCAAAATCCACGGAAGCTCGGGATGCGCCATAACCTGTGATATAAATATGTAGAGAGAGGAGGGGAGAGAAGGAGAGAAGATAAGATGATGTTTGTCAAGTGACAAGTCAAGTAATACATATCAAGTAACGAGTCATGAAGTACAAGATACAAATACATGAACCAAGTATAAGATCCAAAGTTAAGAAGATAAGCAACTATAACAGACAGCCAATAATTAGTCGACTGGGTGGACAGGGTAGTCGACTAATAGAGGGGTTAGTCGACTAGGAAGATGGGGTAGTCGACTAATACTGTGTTCCAGAGAGTTGGATTTCTGTTTCAGGAAAAGGTTAGTCGACTAGGGTCATATGGGTAGTCGACTAACAGACATGACAAGTCGACTAACAGTTATGTTAAGTCGACTAAATCTGAGATACAGAGAGTTAAGGTTTCTGGTTCAGGAAAGGTTAGTCGACTAGGGTCAAGGGTGTAGTCGACTAAGGGCCTCTAGTCGACTAGGAACTAAGGTAAGTCGACTAATACTGTGTTTCCTAAAATTGTGTTTCACAGGACAGAATAAGTTAGTCGACTAATGTCTAGGTCTAGTCGACTAATCGTGGGAAAACAGCAAACAGAACAGATTTTCTAGGGTTGGGTTTGATGGCTAAATAACAAGAATTGAAGACACAATTGAACATGATAAGCAAACCTAAGTATACTAAGAATTTACCAAGGCTTGGTGAAGAAGAACACTTACCTAAAAGAAGCACAAGGTGATGGAGTGATGGTGGTGGTGATTGAAGTTGATGATGAAGAAGATGGTGGAGTCCTTTGGTGTTGTTGATGCCCTTGTGGTTGCTTCCATGGTGATGAAGGAGGAAGAAGATGAAGCTAAAGTGTTGGAGTAGTTGTTGAGGTGGTGGAGATGAAGAGGAATTGGAGATGGTGAAGGCTAGGGCTTTGGCTCTTGATGAAGAGAATGAAAAAGAAATGAAATGTAAAGGAAGGATATATATAGTATTGGGATTTTGTGAAGGGGGAGCAATTTAGATAGAAGAGAGGGGCTTAATTGCAAAAAGGGGAGGTGAGGTGAGTGTCTCTCTCTTGGCCACTTGGCCGGCCATGGGGGAGAGAGAGAATGAGTGGGATTTAAAAAGGATTAGGTGAAAGTGAGTGGGATTATGTGGAAAATTGGAATTATTGGAAAATTGGAAAAGGCTTTGGTTAGTGGAGGAAGGAAAGAAATAAAGGAAAAGGAAAAATGGAAAAGAAATTATAATGAGAAGATATTTTCTTGGGAAAGAAGATGAAAATAATGGAAGTGGCGGATTCCCGGGATTCAGTTGCGGATGCGGAAATCTTTCGGGAAAACACCGGAATCGTCCGAAATTCAAGTATCTCGGAACGACCCGAAATAATTACCAAAATCAAGAATATTAATCTAAGAATTATAGTGAAATCCGTTTTAAGAAATACTTTATAGTTTTAAAGCTAAAAATCCCGGAATCAGTTATCTACCGACTCCGGTGGAATTTTCATAAAATCCAAAAATCCTCAGAAAAAGAATGTAGGTAGAAAATATGATTCTAAGGAATAATGTCTAAAGAATCATCATGAAATTCTAAACTGTTTAAGAATTAAAAATCCAGGAATCGGTCAGCGGCACTGGCCGACACCGGTTTTGAAGACTTTCATTTTAATTTCAGAAAAATCTAGAAAATCATAGAAAATATATAATAATGGAAAATGATATTTAAAACTAAAATCGGTCAATTCTAATTATCAGAATGTCTAAATCGAGTAATACTCTAGGATCGGGCCTTCGGTTCAGACTAGGGCTGACTCCGAATCCACGAATCCAAATCCAAGACAAAACAACCATATAAGGAATTCATAATACAGAATAAATACAGGAAACAAATCGAAAAAATACGACCGAAAATCTGAATACGCAACTAAGTACGCATTCCGGGAACGGGGTATTACAATCCACCCACCTTACAAAAAATTGCGTCCTCGCAATTTCGTTAAGGGGCAAATTGAATACAAAGGGGACAAAGGTGGAATTTATACCAATTAAGATATGAAGCACTATAGGTAGGGCTCTCAGGTCAACTGAATAATAATCATACTCTGCATTTCCGGCTGATGATGTCGTGGCTGTGTAATAAATCTTTAGAATAATGCGGAATAATACTGATGATGTCGTGGCTGTGAAATAAAGAAAACCCCGAAAATCCTGAGCATAATAAAGAAGGCCGATAATTAAGAATCCCGACTGCTGTCTTCTGAAAGATAGCCAGATCAAGATCGATCTGGAGAATACCAAGCTTCATAGAATTGGCCGAAAAGATCACATAATAGCTTCATTCTGAACCAGCCACTACCTTTCTAGTCTAGTCATATCTTAAGTTGATATAAAGGCTACATAAAACCAAAACCAAAACAGGGAAAGGATAGGAGAAGATTTGGAATCAAAGGAATCAAAAGAAGGATAGTCAAGAAATAGATAACTCTGCACTTGCAGTTGGAATGTATAACCAAGATTCATGTATTCCAGTTGCAAATCGCTTTACCATTAATTTGCCCTCTGGACGTACTGAGGAGGTTAGAGCCTAAGCTCTGATACCAACCTGTAACGCCCCGATCCCGGCGATACGGGGACGTCACTGCAACGTATATACGTAGGTCAGAACTACCCTCCCGTATATACGCTAAGCATCAGTACAGACAAGAATCAGAGTACGGAAGCAAATGGTGCATTATACATTCCAACACATATATATACAATCACAGAGTTATCACCAGAGGTGATGAATATTACAATAATAATACATCACAGATATGCGCAAATGCGAGAGTACAAAAGGTATACATATGTGAATGGTACAAAAAGGGAGCTCACATACAGGTATACAAGGAAAAGTACAAGAGTAAATAGAAAAAGGGCACTCACGAGTTTGCTAAGAGGAAACTCGAGAGGCATACAGGGGGCCTGGAAGGATGTGGCTCTGGACGGTCGGCTGGAGATCCACGCTACCGCTGCGCCACTCTGAGCAGTAACGGTGAGAATTCACACGCTCCGGGCTCCAGGACCTGGACATGAGAATCCAGGGGAGTCAGTGAAACTCCCCAGGCGAGTAGGAATATAGATGCCAGGTGGCGAGCCAGGAGGAGCACAAGTGTCAAGTACAGAAGACAGGAGGGTTAGAACACAAATGAAGTATATAAGAAATGATATCAAGTAAGAAATACTCAGGAGGCAGATAGGTTAGAGCAGGCATGAACAGGTATGGCATAATAATCATAAACAGGAAATCCGAATAAAACCTATACAACAAATATGGTAAGGCACATCACAGATTCATAGCCGTTTAAGTTGCAGGCTTTAGTATGCGTCCCATTCCACATACCTTTACTTACAACTTAAAGAGCCGGTTATTATGACACTTTATTATTACTCGTCTAACCCATATATCTAGGTATGTGGCTCGGTGTACGGCCAACTCACATACATCCATATATAAGCAAGTCGAGGTTGTTATTAGAAACAGCGGTTGTATCAACGAACTATGTTTACAGTGGGTCCCGTGCATGCCCGGGACCACGGTCCAGGGTGTTCCGTTGCATGGTGACGGAACCAGCCGCAAGGCCTAACAGGAGGGACTTATGTATGCCCTATAATAACAGGAATAAGGGAGCCAGCTCTCCCCTCGGTCCCCTGGAGGCCCTCAGGTCAGACCGGAACATGATTGTACAATATACCTAATACCACTGTAAACACGAACACATATCGATATCCGCATGTTTCCCCCGACCCAATACAAGTTGGTCCTTTTAGGATTCATTAGTTTAATTATCACTTTACGGGAAAAACAGGGAATAGACATGATCAGGAATAAGGAGTACATAAGTACTATATAGTCAGGTCACTGCATGTAAAGCAGGAAAACAGGTCACTGATCATGACACAGAATCATAAGTCAAGGTCCCAGTAAAGATGATAATCACAAGTCAAGTCATCATGCTGGGTGTCAAGTGATAGCATGACAGAGTGGTGATATTTAGCAATCAATCAAACAAGTCAAGAGATAGATACTAGGTCAGTGGTAAGTCGTGGTCATAATAATAGGGTCTTGCCAAATAGTGACATGACAGGTAGTCAGGTGATACCATACTAGAGGTCAGGTGATACCACGCCAGATGTAAGGTGATATACATGTTTAAAAGTAAGCATGCAACTGATATGTCTGAGGCAATAACATGGCAATGATAACATAGCAGAAATCTAGAAGTCAACGACCACGAAGGGTCGGCCACGCATGGTATAAAAGCATCAAAAGGTATATATAGACATGGAATCAAATACATGAAAATAGGAAATGAAATACTTATCGTTCCGACGAAACTGGAAACTCAAATAGAGATAAGAGAAGAGCGAGACTACTCGCATACAAGAAAGTAGCGAGTGAGAATACTCGCCTAAATCACCAAAACGCCGAAAGATCCAAAATCCACGGAAGCTCGGGATGCGCCATAACCTGTGATATAAATATGTAGAGAGAGGAGGGGAGAGAAGGAGAGAAGATAAGATGATGTTTGTCAAGTGACAAGTCAAGTAATACATATCAAGTAACGAGTCATGAAGTACAAGATACAAATACATGAACCAAGTATAAGATCCAAAGTTAAGAAGATAAGCAACTATAACAGACAGCCAATAATTAGTCGACTGGGTGGACAGGGTAGTCGACTAATAGAGGGGTTAGTCGACTAGGAAGATGGGGTAGTCGACTAATACTGTGTTCCAGAGAGTTGGATTTCTGTTTCAGGAAAAGGTTAGTCGACTAGGGTCATATGGGTAGTCGACTAACAGACATGACAAGTCGACTAACAGTATGTTAAGTCGACTAAATCTGAGATACAGAGAGTTAAGGTTTCTGGTTCAGGAAGGTTAGTCGACTAGGGTCAAGGGTGTAGTCGACTAAGGGCCTCTAGTCGACTAGGAACTAAGGTAAGTCGACTAATACTGTGTTTCCTAGAATTGTGTTTCACAGGACAGAATAAGTTAGTCGACTAATGTCTAGGTCTAGTCGACTAATCGTGGGAAAACAGCAAACAGAACAGATTTTCTAGGGTTGGGTTTGATGGCTAAATAATAAGAATTGAAGACACAATTGAACATGATAAGCAAACCTAAGTATACTAAGAATTTACCAAGGCTTGGTGAAGAAGAACACTTACCTAAAAGAAGCACAAGGTGATGGAGTGATGGTGGTGGTGATTGAAGTTGATGATGAAGAAGATGGTGGAGTCCTTTGGTGTTGTTGATGCCCTTGTGGTTGCTTCCATGGTGATGAAGGAGGAAGAAGATGAAGCTAAAGTGTTGGAGTAGTTGTTGAGGTGGTGGAGATGAAGAGGAATTGGAGATGGTGAAGGCTAGGGCTTTGGCTCTTGATGAAGAGAATGAAAAAGAAATGAAATGTAAAGGAAGGATATATATAGTATTGGGATTTTGTGAAGGGGGAGCAATTTAGATAGAAGAGAGGGGCTTAATTGCAAAAAGGGGAGGTGAGGTGAGTGTCTCTCTCTGGCCACTTGGCCGGCCATGGGGGAGAGAGAGAATGAGTGGGATTTAAAAAGGATTAGGTGAAAGTGAGTGGGATTATGTGGAAAATTGGAATTATTGGAAAATTGGAAAAGGCTTTGGTTAGTGGAGGAAGGAAAGAAATAAAGGAAAAGGAAAAATGGAAAAGAAATTATAATGAGAAGATATTTTCTTGGGAAAGAAGATGAAAATAATGGAAGTGGCGGATTCCCGGGATTCAGTTGCGGATGCGGAAATCTTTCGGGAAAACACCGGAATCGTCCGAAATTCAAGTATCTCGGAACGACCCGAAATAATTACCAAAAATCAAGAATATTAATCTAAGAATTATAGTGAAATCCGTTTTAAGAAATACTTTATAGTTTTAAAGCTAAAAATCCCGGAATCAGTTATCTACCGACTCCGGTGGAATTTTCATAAAATCCAAAAATCCTCAGAAAAAGAATGTAGGTAGAAAATATGATTCTAAGGAATAATGTCTAAAGAATCATCATGAAATTCTAAACTGTTTAAGAATTAAAAATCCAGGAATCGGTCAGCGGCACTGGCCGACACCGGTTTTGAAGACTTTCATTTTAATTTCAGAAAAATCTAGAAAATCATAGAAAATATATAATAATGGAAAATGATATTTAAAACTAAAATCGGTCAATTCTAATTATCAGAATGTCTAAATCGAGTAATACTCTAGGATCGGGCCTTCGGTTCAGACTAGGGCTGACTCCGAATCCACGAATCCAAATCCAAGACAAAACAACCATATAAGGAATTCATAATACAGAATAAATACAGGAAACAAATCGAAAAAATACGACCGAAAATCTGAATACGCAACTAAGTACGCATTCCGGGAACGGGGTATTACAATCCACCCACCTTACAAAAAATTGCGTCCTCGCAATTTCGTTAAGGGGCAAATTGAATACAAAGGGGACAAAGGTGGAATTTATACCAATTAAGATATGAAGCACTATAGGTAGGGCTCTCAGGTCAACTGAATAATAATCATACTCTGCATTTCCGGCTGATGATGTCGTGGCTGTGTAATAAATCTTTAGAATAATGCGGAATAATACTGATGATGTCGTGGCTGTGAAATAAAGAAAACCCCGAAAATCCTGAGCATAATAAAGAAGGCCGATAATTAAGAATCCCGACTGCTGTCTTCTGAAAGATAGCCAGATCAAGATCGATCTGGAGAATACCAAGCTTCATAGAATTGGCCGAAAAGATCACATAATAGCTTCATTCTGAACCAGCCACTACCTTTCTAGTCTAGTCATATCTTAAGTTGATATAAAGGCTACATAAAACCAAAACCAAAACAGGGAAAGGATAGGAGGAGATTTGGAATCAAAGGAATCAAAGAAGGATAGTCAAGAAATAGATAACTCTGCACTTGCAGTTGGAATGTATAACCAAGATTCATGTATTCCAGTTGCAAATCGCTTTACCATTAATTTGCCCTCTGGACGTACTGAGGAGGTTAGAGCCTAAGCTCTGATACCAACCTGTAACGCCCCGATCCCGGCGATACGGGACGTCACTGCAACGTATATACGTAGGTCAGAACTACCCTCCCGTATATACGCTAAGCATCAGTACAGACAAGAATCAGAGTACGGAAGCAAATGGTGCATTATACATTCCAACACATATATATACAATCACAGAGTTATCACCAGAGGTGATGAATATTACAATAATAATACATCACAGATATGCGCAAATGCGAGAGTACAAAAGGTATACATATGTGAATGGTACAAAAAGGGAGCTCACATACAGGTATACAAGGAAAAGTACAAGAGTAAATAGAAAAAGGGCACTCACGAGTTTGCTAAGAGGAAACTCGAGAGGCATACAGGGGGCCTGGAAGGATGTGGCTCTGGACGGTCGGCTGGAGATCCACGCTACCGCTGCGCCACTCTGAGCAGTAACGGTGAGAATTCACACGCTCCGGGCTCCAGGACCTGGACATGAGAATCCAGGGGAGTCAGTGAAACTCCCCAGGCGAGTAGGAATATGGATGCCAGGTGGCGAGCCAGGAGGAGCACAAGTGTCAAGTACAGAAGACAGGAGGGTTAGAACACAAATGAATATAAGAAATGATATCAAGTAAGAAATACTCAGGAGGCAGATAGGTTAGAGCAGGCATGAACAGGTATGGCATAATAATCATAAAACAGGAAATCCGAATAAAACCCATACAACAAATATGGTAAGGCACATCACAGATTCATAGCCGTTTAAGTTGCAGGCTTTAGTATGCGTCCCATTCCACATACCTTTACTTACAACTTAAAGAGCCGGTTATTATGACACTTTATTATTACTCGTCTAACCCATATATCTAGGTATGTGGCTCGGTGTACGGCCAACTCACATACATCCATATATAAGCAAGTCGAGGTTGTTATTGGAAACAGCGTTGTATCAACGAACTATGTTACAGTGGGTCCCGTGCATGCCCGGGACCACGGTCCAGGGTGTTCCGTTGCATGGTGACGGAACCAGCCGCAAGGCCTAACAGGAGGGACTTATGTATGCCCTATATAACAGGAATAAGGGAGCCAGCTCTCCCCTCGGTCCCCTGGAGGCCCTCAGGTCAGACCGGAACATGATTGTACAATATACCTAATACCACTGTAAACACGAACACATATCGATATCCGCATGTTTCCCCCGACCCAATACAAGTTGGTCCTTTTTAGGATTCATTAGTTTAATTATCACTTTACGGGAAAAACAGGGAATAGACATGATCAGGAATAAGGAGTACATAAGTACTATATAGTCAGGTCACTGCATGTAAAGCAGGAAACAGGTCACTGATCATGACACAGAATCATAAGTCAAGGTCCCAGTAAAGATGATAATCACAAGTCAAGTCATCATGCTGGGTGTCAAGTGATAGCATGACAGAGTGGTGATATTTAGCTATCAATCAAACAAGTCAAGAGATAGATACTAGGTCAGTGGTAAGTCGTGGTCATAATAATAGGGTCTTGCCAATAGTGACATGACAGGTAGTCAGGTGATACCATACTAGAGGTCAGGTGATACCACGCCAGATGTAAGGTGATATACATGTGTTAAAGTAAGCATGCAACTGATATGTCTGAGGCAATAACATGGCAATGATAACATAGCAGAAATCTAGAAGTCAACGACCACGAAGGGTCGGCCACGCATAGTATAAAAGCATCAAAAGGTATATATAGACATGGAATCAAATACATGAAAATAGGAAATGAAATACTTATCGTTCCGACGAAACTGAAAACTCAAATAGAGATAAGAGAAGAGCGAGACTACTCGCATACAAGAAAGTAGCGAGTGAGAATACTCGCCTAAATCACCAAAACGCCGAAAGATCCAAAATCCACGGAAGCTCGGGATGCGCCATAACCTGTGATATAAATATGTAGAGAGAGGAGGGGAGAGAAGGAGAGAAGATAAGATGATGTTTGTCAAGTGACAAGTCAAGTAATACATATCAAGTAACGAGTCATGAAGTACAAGATACAAATACATGAACCAAGTATAAGATCCAAAGTTAAGAAGATAAGCAACTATAACAGACAGCCAATAATTAGTCGACTGGGTGGACAGGGTAGTCGACTAATAGAGGGGTTAGTCGACTAGGAAGATGGGTAGTCGACTAATACTGTGTTCCAGAGAGTTGGATTTCTGTTTCAGGAAAAGGTTAGTCGACTAGGGTCATATGGGTAGTCGACTAACAGACATGACAAGTCGACTAACAGTTATGTTAAGTCGACTAAATCTGAGATACAGAGAGTTAAGGTTTCTGGTTCAGGAAAGGTTAGTCGACTAGGGTCAAGGGTGTAGTCGACTAAGGGCCTCTAGTCGACTAGGAACTAAGGTAAGTCGACTAATACTGTGTTTCCTAGAATTGTGTTTCACAGGACAGAATAAGTTAGTCGACTAATGTCTAGGTCTAGTCGACTAATCGTGGGAAAACAGCAAACAGAATAGATTTTCTAGGGTTGGGTTTTGATGGCTAAATAACAAGAATTGAAGACACAATTGAACATGATAAGCAAACCTAAGTATACTAAGAATTTACCAAGGCTTGGTGAAGAAGAACACTTACCTAAAAGAAGCACAAGGTGATGGAGTGATGGTGGTGGTGATTGAAGTTGATGATGAAGAAGATGGTGGAGTCCTTTGGTGTTGTTGATGCCCTTGTGGTTGCTTCCATGGTGATGAAGGAGGAAGAAGATGAAGCTAAAGTGTTGGAGTAGTTGTTGAGGTGGTGGAGATGAAGAGGAATTGGAGATGGTGAAGGCTAGGGCTTTGGCTCTTGATGAAGAGAATGAAAAAGAAATGAAATGTAAAGGAAGGATATATATAGTATTGGGATTTTGTGAAGGGGGAGCAATTTAGATAGAAGAGAGGGGCTTAATTGCAAAAGGGGAGGTGAGGTGAGTGTCTCTCTCTTGGCCACTTGGCCGGCCATGGGGGAGAGAGAGAATGAGTGGGATTTAAAAAGGATTAGGTGAAAGTGAGTGGGATTATGTGGAAAATTGGAATTATTGGAAAATTGGAAAAGGCTTTGGTTAGTGGAGGAAGGAAAGAAATAAAGGAAAAGGAAAAATGGAAAAGAAATTATAATGAGAAGATATTTTCTTGGAAAGAAGATGAAAATAATGGAAGTGGCGGATTCCCGGGATTCAGTTGCGGATGCGGAAATCTTTCGGGAAAACACCGGAATCGTCTGAAATTCAAGTATCTCGGAACGACCCGAAATAATTACCAAAAATCAAGAATATTAATCTAAGAATTATAGTGAAATCCGTTTTAAGAAATACTTTATAGTTTTAAAGCTAAAAATCCCGGAATCAGTTATCTACCGACTCCGGTGGAATTTTCATAAAATCCAAAAATCCTCAGAAAAGAATGTAGGTAGAAATATGATTCTAAGGAATAATGTCTAAAGAATCATCATGAAATTCCAAACTGTTTAAGAATTAAAATCCAGGAATCGGTCAGCGGCACTGGCCGACACCGGTTTTGAAGACTTTCATTTTAATTCCAGAAAAATCTAGAAAATCATAGAAAATATATAATAATGGAAAATGATATTTAAAACTAAAATCGGTCAATTCTAATTATCAGAATGTCTAAATCGAGTAATACTCTAGGATCGGGCCTTCGGTTCAGACTAGGGCTGACTCCGAATCCACGAATCCAAATCCAAGACAAAACAACCATATAAGGAATTCATAATACAGAATAAATACAGGAAACAAATCGAAAAAATACAACCGAAAATCTAAATACGCAACTAAGTACGCATTCCGGGAACGGGGTATTACACTTTATGGCCAATGGTAATGAACAATTATTCTTTTGTTAGTTTAGCTTGCCCTTTTATTCATAGTGTAGATCGAAAACGGGGAAGATCCTACACGCTATGCTTGAGCGCCTTCAAAAATAGGTAAGCCGCAGCGACGGATCCAAGGTACATGAGCACTGAAGAGGTAAGTAAGAATTTTTAGTTTCTTTCTTTTTAGTTTAGAATTCCACTCCAAAATCACTCCTTTTATCATTTTGTTCTTTTCTTTTTAACTTAGTTCTTAAAACAACAACTCCACAATCATCTTCTTTTATCTATTCATCTTTTATTAACTTAACTTTTCATTTTATTTTTCTAAAAATTGAGAAGAACATTCAAAACGTTTTTGTAAACTCAAAAAGAAATGAACTTACTCAAACGCTCCCATCGCTAGTCCCTCCTTGTGGATCATGACCAAGATAACCACTCGCTATAGCGATTGTATTGAGAACTTGTATGTTTCAATCTTAATTTCTAAACCATCACTTTTTTGTGCACGTTTAAACTCAATCATACGGCTTCTCACAATTCTACCGCAATAACAAGTGGCTATGCGGATCATGATTCACAAGGAGGGATTCTAAGAAGCTTTTTCAGTATGTTTCTAAAAGCAATTTCTTCTCTGCTTTAAAAACAAAATAGAAAAGAAAAGGGAAAGAAAAGTGGATTGTTTTTGTTTGTTGTTTTGAAAATTTTAAATTGAGAGAAAGGTAACAAGATAAAGAAAATTAAAATATGGTAAAAGGGAAAGTAGGGTTTTGAAAGTGGTTGAAAATGAGCAAATAAAATGAGTTTCTAAAAAGAGAATAGACTAAAAAGAGAGATGAAAAGTTTGGTTTATTTTTAAGAAGAGAAAGATCACGGCTCACTAATCATCTATCACTACTAACATACTAACCTTTTGAAAGATATGTCCCTTACTTGAATCATTGGTAAGAGTTTACCTTGGAGTTTGCACAAGCATTAAGTAAGACATATAAGATAGTAGAAAACTCCTACTTGCATCAACACTTATTCAAAATTGAACATTAATCTATCAAGATAAATCAAGCATATAATAAGAATAATAATTGATTAAGAGTTAGATGAGCAAGTACATTGTTAGCATCCATCCTCACGAACCTTCAAGAAAGCTCGCATAATAGCAAGGCTTGGATTTAGGCATACATATGATTCAATCGGGTTTACAATATCAACCAAAAGTTAAAAGTTAGTGGCAAAGAGAATTAGTGAGCCATGAAAGAAAGTTAGTTCATCATAATTGAATAAAAGCAAAGAGGAAAAGCAGTAAATAAAGTGCATAATTAAATTGAATAAAAGCAAAGAGGAAAAGCAGTAAGTAAGCGGTTAGATGATTAGTGGTTAGTAGTTAAATTTCAATGAGAGAAAACTAACAAAAAATCATGTTAGAGATTAGAGAAGAAACCATGGAAGGAAAGGAGAAATCTTTCATAGATTGTCACTCTCTGCTACAACAACTCTCTCTCTCTTTCTCTCCTGAATCACTCTCAGCTCTAATACATGATCTAAAAAAAGAGAAAAATACAAAAAAAAGAGAAAAAACTACACTACAACTAAGAGAGAGAGAAACTCTAGCCTACTGCTCCCTCTCCTCGAATTCTAGTCTATTCAAGGGATATTTATAGGCAAATACAGACTCTGGATGACGAGACAATATCACGCTTCAAAAATTGGGACTCGCTCCGTGGTGTTGCCACGAAAATGCAGCAAAAGCCGCGTTTTCACGGCAGTAACAAGGAGATATCCCTTGACATTTTGACCCTGTCTCATCTCACTTCGAGATACTTCTTTATATGCTTGGCTTCTTATATTTGGATCCGTATTTTAGCAGATACAGTCTTTAGGTTAACATCCAATGCATTCTTCTAGAATTTCTTGACTTGGTATCCAAGAAATCTGGTTTAATTACCCGAAGTTGGATTTAATTAGGCTTTTATTTTCACTTTGCCCCTAGACTCTTGTTTATCTGCATAAGAGACCAAAACATGGGTAAGAAGGAGTATTTTATTTGCAAACCTGTTGGAAAATACGATAATAAAATATAGATTTAGATATTAATTACACCCCTACACTTATCTTTTGCTCATCTTGAGACAAAGAAGAAAACTAAAAACTAAACTATTGAGTTATTACACCACTTTCGCAGGTAACGTGATTGCACTGAGCGTGTGCAACAAGCCTTTAAACCTTTAGGTTTTCCTTAGAGGAGGAGTTATAATCTCCTGAGGGTTTTTAGCGGATTACATTCGCATAATCCATAAAGAAAGAAATAAATGTTAGTATTTTTGAAAACACATTTTGAAAGAGAGAAAATTTTTGAAATTTTTTTTGCAAAAATTAAGTGATCTAAGATCATAAGTTCACCAAAAAATTTTCGTCCTTAAACTTAGTCTATATATAAGATTTTGTCGTCAATTAAGGTAAAAATCCAAAATTGAAGTAACTAAATTGATCTATCATAACGCTTAGATAATATGCACTTTGTGATAGCATAGATTTTTGAGATTTCAACTCTAACCATCAAGCCATTTATTCATTTATATTTTTTTCTTTAGTTTTCTTAGCCTTTCTAATTTACCCGGGTAGTAAGCCTTTAGCCGATGACTCCCAAACCAGACAGTCTTAGGGCACCAGATGAGAAAACATCCCTCGAGCTTAAAGACTCGAGTAAATAAGGCCACAAAATTAAGAATTTTTTTTGACCACTGTTAGGCATGAATAATCATGCTTCCTGAGGCATAATTATCCAGCTTTAATAAGTGATTTTTTTATATATAATAATATATTTTTAATGTTATTTATGACATTTAAGTCTTTATTTCCATCCCAAAAATGTGTTAGTTCGAAGTGCATACTCTCTAAGGCAACAAATTCAAGATCAAATTATATTTTCAATCTTTCTTACTTAACCTATAATCTTAAACAAGATCCATTATTTTGACTGGGTTTAAGATGTTATATTTAAGGCTTCCCTAATTTCTAAGATCAACATAATTTTCTTAAAAATAGTTCAAATCTTTTTCTCTTTTTTCAAAAAGTTCATTTAAGAAAGGAAAAGAAAAACTCTTATACAAAAGAGAAGATTTTAAGAATATTCTAAAAGACAAAAAAATCTAAAACTCTTTATTAGTAGACCCTCCCCCACACTTATCTCATGTATTATTCTCTATGCATCGTGAATGTATATATGCATGAAATTACAGAGGGGAGAAGAATCCACCTTGGGGCGGTGGTTCCAGTGGCGGTCTGATTGGTGCACGAAAGGCGGCCCAATCAAGAGATTGTGGAGTTCGTAGAAACTCACCAGTGACTTCTCTAATATAATCCAATACTGATTGTATATGTGGATGAATGTTACCCCATCAAATTTTCAATTTTGAAAAATAATTTTGGAGTCATGTTTTCTACACATTTATCCCAGAATGGAATGTGATATTATGGAATGATTGATTTGAGCTCAGAAAGTACAGAAACTAATACCGACTCAAGAAACTGACTAAAATCAAATAAATATTCTAGAGTCGAAATTTGTTCAGGAAGTAGGTTTAAATTAAGAAGTTGAAACTCTAGTTCACGTTCATTTCTCCCACAATAGAATGTGACTTTGAAAAATTGATGATTCAAGTTCATGATGAATTGGTACAGGATTCAATGCTGACTCAAGAAAATGTTAAAAATCAGGTAAAAATACTGGAATCAATATTGATTCAAAATTGAAACTAAATCATAAATTTGAGGATCGGTGTCACATTCCTGTTCTAGTTCAATTTCATGAAAACGAAAACTTGCCAATTTATCAATGTGACTTTCAAAAGTAAGGTATTGGACAAGTTTAATATGTTGATCTTGAAAGATTGGTGATTTGATTTCATGATGTATGGGCACAAGATTCAATACTGACTCAAAAAAGTGATTAAAGGCTGGTAAAGATACCAGAGTCAATATTGAGTCAAGAAGTGAAATTGAATTTCAAGTTGAGGTTTAGGATTACATTCATGCTCAAGTTTAATTTCACTAAAGGGCTAACGAGCCAAAATGTCCATGTGATTCTCAAAATTTTAATTGTGGTCAAGTTCAAAGGGGTGTACTGAAATTGAATCTTAGTTCTAAAGCACCATGATTCTTGGGCTATATGATAGAGTTAGAGATATCAGCATTGGTCAAAAGTTGATATGAGAGAGTTTTCTCATTTCTATAAGCATTGACCAATTCGCTCATTATTGTATCTAACCTACCGATAGACTGGGTTATAACATTTTGAGTTTGAATCATGTCTTTCATACTTTGTGCAATCGGTTCTTCTCAATAAGGTGAGCATGGAAGTTGATTTTGAAAATTATAGTGAAATTGTGAGTTCATCAGATTTTGAGATTGTTGCTCAGACTCACGCAAAACTTCCATACTCATTCTTAACACAAATTTTTTACAATTGGTTGTTCTGAAAAAAGAGTATATGAAGCTTGGTTCTGGGAAAATTGTGAGGCCATAATGATTTGAGATTGTCGCTCGGACTCACGCAAGAGTTTCATACTCATTTTCAAGACTGATTGTTGTTCATTTTGAAGAGGTGTGACTGAGTATGAATCCTGAAAATTTTGTGGTGACGAGTCCAACATGTTTTGAAATTGTCACTCAGACTCATGCAAGACTTCCATACTCTTTTCTAATAGAGATTTTTCTTTAATTGGGTGTTCTCAAAAAAGAGTATAGGAAGCTTGATGTGGGAAAGATTGTGAAGTTTGTTGTCAGCAAGTTTGAATTTGTTGTTGGGACTCCAGCACGGCTTCTATGGCTTCTATACTCTTTTTAAATCAGATTTTTCTTTAATCGATAGTTCTGAAAAAGAAGTATATATGAAGTAAAATTCAGGAAAGAATATGTGGATAAGGTGGTTGAAAATTAGACTCAGGAGAGATGAGTCCCCAGTAACTCTGTGAATAGTTAAAATTATTTTAAATATTTTGGTCATAATATTGGAGGTATGAGTTATTTTGAGTCAAATACATTCAATCTGGCCTATTTGGTTAGTTCATGTTGTAAAAAGTCGGGTTGGTGTTCTCCGAGTCAAATGAGATCGGGGTGAAATATGGATTCATATTAAAGTTGAAAATATTATTATTATTGAAATTCATTTCACAAACAAGCACAAATAAAAGGCAAAAAGCAAACACACAAAAAAAGAAAGAAAACAAGCTTATGCTAGGGTTGACCTAGACCTAGACGACTCCTGACTGGTCGACTGTCTAGGAGAAGATTATTGCAGTATCTGATCACGAACTAATCGGCCAGGTGGAGAAAATTCAGTGGGATGTATCGTGTGTAAGTAACCGGCCTTAATTACGTCAAACTACTGAATTTTCGAGGCTTAACCTCTTAATTCTCAATCTTAGAACTGATTTGGCAAGAGTCTGGTACTAACAATTTTCTCCCGAGGTCAATCTCTTAATATGTTTGAGATGTCCCGAGGGACTAACGTCTATCAATTTTTATTTAGATTTGGGTTGTGTAAGTGAGGAGGTGATTTTTTGGGTTAAGGAGGTAATGACTTCCCCACCTTATGTTATCATGAGATTTCCCTTAAGTCCGATTCATGCAAGTGTGCAATATATACAAGAATAAACACACAAAGCGAGTAAATCACCTACGTATTTGTCCCATGTAATATGCAATGCAATATGTACACCTAAGTTTAGATCACAACAACAGAGCAAAATATAATATATTAGAATGAAATCGACACGTGCCTACGATGCAAATGTCTCTAAACCGTTTTAACGCATCCAATTGTCGGCATTTGTTATTTAATTATTACAGTGGACAAGCAATCAAAACAGAAAACTAACAGCAGAATATAATAGTTATTTGCAACTTGGAGAACCCTGCAAAATTTAGGGTTTTTAGACCCTAACATTGCCGAATTTCCGCGTGTAATAAGGGCTGGGTATTGGAAAGCAATAGATGCAGGCTCCCTGCTCTCAGGCTTGTTCTATTTTCTGCAGTGTTCAATTTCTATAAAAATTTATCTTTACACAGAAAGAGAGAATAGTGTTAAAAATGTGAGTTCAAACCGTTCCCATCCCCGACAACGGTGCCAAAAATTGATCAGAGTGAAACTGTGCATGAAAATGTATATTTTATAAATTCAGTGAAAGTGTTATGGTAGTTTGGCTTTCTCGATACTTCTATTGTAGCATATAGGCTATACGGGTCAAATCAGTAGGGATGGGAGACGATAGAAGCATTAACAGTTCGTGTCGCGTAATCGTTAACAACTTCTCCTTTGTTTAAGAAAGAAAAAAGAAAACAAGAAGGAGGAGAAGAAAATGGTAGAAAAGACGAAGTGAAAAATATGATATCAGAGAAGGAAAAATAAGAAAATAGAAACGAAGTAAAACACGAAAGTGACGAAGTGGAAAGTGAAGGTAAAAACGTGGTAATGTGATTTAGAAAATGGAAAAGAGATGAAATTTGTGGTGAAAAAATGAAAATAAGTGGTGAACAAAGAAGATGATGAAAACAACGATGATAAAATGGTTTTGGAAATTGGTTTTGTAATATCCCTAACTAGTAATACTGTATTTTTATTTTTTTAGATATTTATTTTGTTTTACTGGTTATTTTTATATTTTTATTAACTTGATTTATAGTTATTATTATTATTAAATATACAAATTCTATTTAAGATGGTGAATGATATTTTGGCTTTATATATTATTACCATTATTTCTTATCAATATTTTAGTTACTTATTACTATTATTTCTATTATTACTCTTATTATTAATTGATATTATTAGTGGTAGTTATTACTATTATTTCTTCCATTATAATTATTATTTATTGTTATTATTATTAGTGTTATTATTAATATTGTTGGCGTTATTAATTATTATTAGTGTTTCTATTATTTTATTTATTTATTTTAATATTAGTATAAATATTAGTGGTATTTGTTAATTATCATTCCTATTATTAGTATTATTGTTATTATTAATTATTATTACTAATGTTAATTAATATTAGTATTATTATTGATGTTGTTAATTATTATTGTTATTGCTAATCATGTTGTTAATATTAATGTCATTAGATTGTAATTTATTATTTTTAGTAAGAGTTATTGTAATTATTATTAGTACTATTTTTATATTTAGTATTATTGTTGTTATTGTTATTATTGTTATTTTTAATTATCATTAGTAATATTATTAATCTTTGTTATTAATTTTCATTGTTATTATTGGTTGTTTCTAGCCATTTTACCCAACCCAATGCCCATTAGTATTGAACTATCCCCATCTACCTAAACCCATTAACCCTATAACTAAACCTCTCAACCCACTATCCATTACCCAATATTTTTTCCTATATAAACATCATATAATCACTCTTAACCTAATCTTAACCCTAAATTAATTACCTTCTCCTCAATCTCCTTCTTCACAGTCGAGATCTCCATCCATGTCCTTGCCGCGTCACCCCCCAACTCCCCATGTACAACCCATCCTCCCTACGACACCTACTCCCCATCTCCCCTCCTTGTGCATCTCCATTGCCGACCCTCGCCATTGGCCAGCGGCAACACCAACAAGCCCCTGGTCTAATTCCCTGCACCAACAACCCATCTGCAGACTCCCCCTCTCTCCCTTGGCAGTCGCTGAAATCCCCATCTCATCTTCTCTCCCTTCTCTACTATTGTGAACCCCCTCCCTAGCCCGCATAGTCCTGCCTCTGGCCTGTCATGAGCATTTCCCCCCCAACAAGGCCTGGCGCACCACACCCCAAGCCCCAACCGAGCCAGACCGCAACCACAACCTCTGTCGTGCTCAACCTTTCCAAGCTCTGCCGTGATCCCCCTCGGCAACCCGATCTCCTCTGCGGGCACTCCGGCGAGTCATGACATCCTTTGCGCCCTCCGTCTCTGCCTCGCGGCCTCCGCGGCATGTGCCCACGACCACGAGTTCCTCTCTCTCTTCACCTGTGTTCATTTTTGGATGTCAGTGTGTGTGTGTGTGCGCGCGCGCATGAGAATTTAATTAGTGTGTATATATGTATGTGTTGTGAGTTTTAATTGTGATTATATTAGTGTGTGTTAATATATGAGATTGTATGTTATTTACGTATGTTACTTGTGGATGGGTGTAAACGTGAATGCATAATTATATGTAACTTATGCTTAGGTAATTATGATATGTGTGTATGTGTTTATATATGTGTATATATATATGTATGTATATAGGTGTATGTAATACTTGTATATGTATGCATTTGTATGCACATGCATTTGTGCACACGTGTGTGTGTAGAGTGCATGTGCACGTGTATTTGTGTGTGTCTTTAAGTTTATGTATGTGTTTGGTTGCATGTTACAGTGATTTCGGACTCGTTTGTACGATCCGAACCCAGTAACAGGAGATTCAGACTGGTGTTCGCTGTGGACCTGATACATTGGCTATTTGAAGATCGACCTATAGGATGATTCAGAGGTTCATACTGGTTCATACAGTGAAGACCAAATGGCGATTCGGTTCTGAAACCGCATCATTTCATATAAGTGTTTATTTTTGTCTTATTTCTTTTTTTACCGTTGTCAATAGGTATTTGTGTCTTACTTTTATCATTTCATGTGACTATTGAATGTAACTTGATGTTAACATTTCTGGACTCGATGTTTTGTTACCAGATATCAGTTGTTAGTTGTCAGTGATCAGTTATCAGATATGAGTTGTCAGTTGTCAGATATCAGCTAGTATTAACATCAATAGTGGTTGGATATATCGGTTACTCTTAATAATAACTATGTTATTTGCTTGTTAATAAAAGACACCATAGCTATGGAAAAAAGGGGTAATTACCTGATAATGCATGTCATGTATTTTGGGAGGACCTATTATGGTATACTGAGTTGTGTATTCCACCATGAGGAACCAAGGTACTACTAGCTACCTATTCAGTTGTCAGTTATCAGTTGTCAGGGTTATGTCCAGATTACGACGCTACACTAGTTATCTTTTCGTGTGGGCCTGTGGTCCTCAGTTATTAGAGCCTTGCGGCTTATCCTGATTCAGCGCTAGGGGTGTAAGATCGTGGTACCGGGTATGCACGATACCCTTCCAAAACACATGCATTACATTGGCAAGCAATTACAATAACGATAACTTTGTTTGATATGTGAGAAAATGACTGTGGTATTGATGCAACTAAGTACTACATTAGTTAGGTTAATAATAACCAACTAGACTAGTAACATATGCTAGGTTACACATCTTAACATTAGTTGTTTGATTTACAATTATATAAGTTGTCTTTTATCTGCAGACTTATTCATGTTATTGTTATTCCGTTATCTTTCAGTTATCAGTTTATCATGTTATTTAGTTATCTTCTATTTGCTGTGTATCATATTATTATTATGTACACGTTGTTTATATCTACAAGCACCTTCCCCTTTTCTTACACACTTATTGGGTCGCTTCCTAAAGACCCTAAATTTGCACGTCCAGATTAGATATTTTACTTCATTGTTCAGGTGTTCGAGGAGACTGCACATATCGCGATAAACCTAGAGTTACCCTCGTCTCGATCATTGGTATTCCTGCCTTCTTTGATTCCTATATATCAGACTTAGCTTCTATTCCATTTCTTATTTCATGTGTTATAATGTATGGACATCTATATGTAGTATTGTAGTGATCATGATTCATCATGGTAGATTTTTATAGATTGTTCTGGGTAACTTAAGGCTTAGCGCGTATACGTGAGGTATTTTCCTTGCGTATAAGCGTCGCTGACTCGCGTCGTGTCTTCGCTACAGTGTATTTGGGAAGCAGGGCGTGACAGGTGGTATTGTCCCTTAGTTCTATTAGGCTTTCTAATCTGCCTATATAATGAGCCTTAGGTCAGTGACTCTCAAACCGGATGGCCTTAGGGAACTAGGTAAGAAAACACCCCAAGTACTTAAGGACTCGAGCAAATAAGGCCACAAAACTTAAGGATTTTATTAATTACATGGACCACTTTTAGGCATAAATACTTATGCTTTGTGAGCCACAAATACTCAGCTTAATCAGAGGATTTATATATATACACTTTTTTCTTTTTTCTTTTTCTCTTTTTTTTATTTTTTATAAGACATAAGAATCTTTGTTTTTAAATCCTAATTGTGTAAGTGTATAAAGTATACATATTTCCTCAAGGTAAAAAATCAAGTCTAAATTACTTTTTCAATTTTTCATCTTAATCCTAAAATCAAACAAATAATCTTATTTTGACCTAGTATAAGAAATCTTAATTGTAATTCTCTTATTCCTTAAAATTAACTTAATTTCTTACAAAAAATAGGTCAAAATATTGTTTCTCTTTTCAAAAAGTTTTTAAAAGCAAAGAAAATGTTAAATTTTTTTTATAAATAAAAAAACCTATGTTATGTTAGAACCATCTCCCACACATATCTCATGCATTATCCTTAATGTATGAATGAATGCATATATGCATAAAAAAGAAGAAAGGGAAGAAAAATATTATCTTAAGGTGATGGTTCCGAGGGTGGTCGGATTAGACCAAGTGTTACTGCACAATCTAAATATTGTGGATTATACCTTCGATGACCTCTTTCTTATTTACAGAGTTACAACCCCACAAGTAAATAGGATCATGCAAGACCCTAACATTAAAATCATCCCGGTTATATAACCAATCTTGAAATATCATTATGGTCTATACCTTGGTCCAACAATAAAATGTGACTTGGTAGAATGGTTGAATTGGGCTCAAGAATGAAAGGCTCGTGAGCCAATACTAACTCGAAAAAATCAAGTTTAGGTTCGAGAGTTGATTTTGGTTCAATAGTTAGTTCTAAATCAAAAAAATTTAAATTCACATTCATTTCCCATCAATAGAACGTGACTATCCCAACTAGGTGATTCAATTTCAAGATCTATAAGCAGGGAATCAAGTTGGCTCGAGTATCAATGTTGGTTCGGGAAATGGTCCAAATTGTGTAAGGATATCAGAGTCAACATAAAATCAAAGTTTGAAACTAAATCACAAAGTTGAGAATCGTGGTCACATTCACATTCAATTCAATCTCACTGAATAAAAAACTTACCAATTTGTTAAAAATTTGAGGGTGATCAAGTTCAAGTTGGTGTGATAAAATTGAATCTTGGTTAAGGTCTCCAAGACACCATGATTCTTGGTTCCTACCAAGATGGCTAGGGCAATCAGAAATGGTCAAAAATGTGTTAGGTAGAGTTTTCTCATTCCTTTCTTTCACTATGTTGATTAAAACGACTTATTTGTGCTTCAACCTATTGATAGATTGGGTAAAATTATTTCCGGACTGAATCAGGTTTTTCGTACTTATTTCTAAGTCTGTAGGTTCTTCTTGTTGTGGGACTTAAAAAATGGAGTAAGGATTTGGATTTGAGAATTGTGTGGGATGCTTAAGTCTGTTGGATATCGAGATTGCCAGTATTCAAGTATGACTTTCCTACTCCTTTCTATATCAAATTTTTCTTCCATAGGTTGATCAGAAAAAGGAGTATATGAAAAAGATTGTTGGAAAAGTGGTTGATAATGTGACTCGGGGGAGTTGTATCCCGCTAATTCTATAAAGAGTAAAGATGATACTGTTGGTCCCGAGATGATGCCAATTGTAGGATCTAGAATATACGTCACTCTAACAAAGATATTAGCGTTACAGAAAAAAGTACTTGCAATAAAAGGAAATTAAATCTCAGAAATATAAACAAACGCAAACACAAGAGATTTATTCTGGTTCGGTCCTCGTGACCTACATCCAGTCCCCAAGCCACTCACTTGAGATTTTCCTTTATCCTTTGACTTTGTACACTCAAAATCAACACCTTGCACAATACTTGACAAATCCCCTTTGCCAAATGTGTACAACTCTTCTTACAACTAAGAAAATCACAACATCTTGTACAAACTCTCTTCAATCCAAAGACGCTCTTGTACAATGCTCCTCTTTGAGAGATTACAAATGGTCCTATAAGCCTTGAATCTGTATGTGATCGTGGACAAGGGCTATTATAGGTGGACTTTCAGAAAACCAGAATTTTGAACAGAGTTTTTGGTCAGAAAACTTTTGATTTGAATTGGTGTTTTTAGCCTAGGATAACATACCTATTTATAGCTGAAATCCATAGTCAGTTGGGGTAGTTATCAGGTCAATTTTGAATATATAAACGTTGGATAACGTTGGATAAAACACCAGAAAATAGAAACTGTCCAACAGTCAGAAACTGCCATTAGTCGACTAGGGGTAGGGGGTTAGTGACTAGGTTAGGCAATTTACACTAGGTTAGTCGACTACAAAAGAGACCAAGTCGACTAGGTCAAGATTGAATCAAAAGACAAGTTTCTGAAAATTGAAACTAGTCGACCAGCAAAGATTATAAGTCGACTAGGCTAGGTATTAGTCGGCTAGGAAAAACTTGTAAGTTGACTAATATTGAGTGCAGGTCAGAAACAGAGAGTTGGTATGTTCGCAGAACAAAGGTCAGTCGACTAGGGAAAATGTCAAGTCGACTATACCATAAGTCGACTACTAAGAGCTATAAGTCGACTAATATGGCTATGATGTGTGTGTGTGTGTGTTCAAGGCCTTTAACATACTAATAAATATTACAAAATACAACCATAATGACTCTCTTTGGAAAGTCTTGAGCATGTAGAACTCTTGAATAGGCTTGTAAGATAGAGCTCCATTGAAAATGACTTCACAAATGTATCATCAAAAGCAAGTTTCAAAAGATTATTCCAGTCTTGTTCATAATATTGGGATTGGGCATATGTTGATTCAGATAAGACCAATCTAGTATACTTGTTGGTTAAAGTTATGATATGCCAGGTGGGTAGTATCTGAATTGAAAGAGGTCAGAGTGTAATATGGATTACTATTAAAATTAAAAGATTATTGTTATAATTCATTTTACACAAAACAAACAAACTAACTAACTAAAAAAAAGAAAACTCTAACCTATGTTAAGGTAGACCTTAGACCTAAACGACTCCTAACTGGTTAGACTATCCACAGGAGTTATATTACACAACCTGACTACAACTAATCGGCCAGGTAGGGGCAAGAGCAGTGAGAGGTATCCGTGCTGTAACAACAAGCCTAATTATGCCAAACCACTATTCTTTGAGGTTATGCCTCTCAATCCCCAACCTTTAACACCGATTTGGAAAAAATCAAACTCTAACAACTTTCCCTCAGGTCACTCCTAAATGAGTCTGAGATATCCCTATGGCCAAAGTCTACTTAATTAGAATTCAGTGAGTGAGGAGATAGTTTATGGGCTAATGAAGGATAATGACTTTCCACCTTATCTTATTTAAGAAAATGCCCTTAATCGTTTTCGTGCAGTGTACAAGTAGCAAAATAAATACACTTATGTAATATATATCACCCAAATGTGTTTTCTAAGTTACATGCAATGCACATACCTTTGCTCCAGCACTCTTCAACAGTATCGTAAATGTAAACGTAATCAGACACGTGCTCTAAATGCAAAGTCTAAACCGTTTTTAACATTAACAAGCAACAAGTTACTATTGAATTTAAGAAAAATATGTATAGTGAGTTAAACAAAAAAATAAATAGCTGCAAAAATTTAACTTTACAAATTAACCAAACTGCAAAAAAGACAGATTAGTAGTTCACTCAGATTGTCATGGAAAAGCGGCCTTTCCCGCGTTTGCGCGGCAATACTGAGGGTTTCTGAGTTCTGCTTTTTACAGCAGAGTCTTAGAACCACTTATATGTATTATACTCCAATAATTTTCTTGATCTAAGCCCTTGTACACAAAAACAAAAAAGAAGACTTAACCGTTAAAAACTTAAAAAGAATTACTTACCGTTCCTCCCCAGCAATGTCGCTAAAATTTGATTGAGGTTTTACCTGCACAGAAAATACAGAATTCTAGAAATAAATAATAGAAGTTCAAGACCCTCAATTCTATCATGATAACAAGTGGTTATACGGGTTGTGATCCACAAGAGGAGGGACTTGTGATGAAAACTTTTAGTAAGTTTTCTTCAAAGTTATAAAAAATAATTAAAAGTTTTTCCATGTTCTTTAAAAAGAAAAGAGAAATAAAGCTATGTTAGTTTGGAGAAAATAGAAGAGAGGAGAAGATGATAATTGTTGGTGTTTTGAAAAGAAAAAGAAAAACTAAGTTAAAGTAAAGAAGATGAAGAGAGGTATGCTTTGGAGATGTGTTTCTAATCTAATAAAAAAAAAAGAAAGAACAAAAAAATACTTACCTCCTTGAAGTTTACTTACCTTGGATCTGTTGCAACGATTTACCTTGGCTTGAAGATGATCAAAGCATAGCGTATAGGATCTTTCCCATTCCCATTCTAAACTAGAATTAAAAGTTCGAGCTTAGATTAATTTAGAAATGGCTATCCATCACCATAAGCCATCAATGGCATTTGCAAGGGCAAGGCAGTTTCGAGGCTATAAGATTCATTTGGATTACAAGCACCTCAGAGAAAAGTAGAAGAAAAACAGAAAAATAAAAAACAAAAAATGTAACTTTAGATTTAATAAAGTAAAATTAAAAGAAGAGAGATTAGTTACACCGGTATCACTCTTAGTACAAGCTTCACTCTCATTCTCTCATGAAACTCTTCGCTCCTCTAAGTTACATAAATAAATCTGAAAATTATATAAAGAGAAAAAAAATCCTAAACTAAACTAAAGTAAAAAAAAAAACTAGCCTAAAATCTTCTTCTGCTGAGTGGTACCCTTTTGCCTTCAGAAATGCCGATATTTATAACCAAAACTGGATAAGGGAGAGCATACGAAGATAGGGGCAAAATCTCTTACCCAACAGAAAAGATCTTTTGATAAGGTTGGAGATAAATTTTTATTTTATCCTTTGATATTCAGTTAGATTGTGTCTTATCTCTCTGAATCTTCTTAATATATATCTCAATCCTTTAGATATCCCTTTGTATATTGATAGGTTTGTCTTTAAACTTCTGGATTTGCCACTATCTCCTAGATTTCCCAGCAAATAAAATAAATCCAACTAAATTTGATTAAGTTGGATTAGATTTGTGATGATCTTCAGCTAACCAAATAGATCCATATAAATCCAATTTAATCGGTATTTATTTGGTATTATCTCCTCTCCCTTCATTAATTATATTTTGCGTGAATTAAACGTTATGACAAGGTGATTAGTGCAGGTCACCTAGAGGGGGTGAATAGGTGACTAGCTAATCAAATGTTAAACAATGCGGAATTAAAAACTTATTATGCAAACCAAAATAATTATACTAACGCACAAAGTATAACCGAATAGTGAAGTCGAATTTTCGGTGAAGGGCTTTGGACTATCTTCTCAAGATTCCTTTAGATTAAGAGTTGTTGTGCTACTATAACTCTCTTAGTTTAACACAAATATGAGCACACAAATATAATATCAAGCATGTACTAGATAAGAAATGAATAAGAGCATGCAAGATATTAAACAATCTCAAGCATATATCAATTAAACACAAGTTATATCAAGCATATAGAGATATGGACAATTAAGAGTATGCAAGATATAAAAAATAAGTAAGTTAAGAGAGAGATGAGCAATCGCAAATACGAGAGAATTATTTCGAGGTTGGAGCCACTTGCTCTACGTCCCTGCCTTCACCGCAATGAAGAATTTTCACTATAAATGATCCCGCAATATCACTCGGTGCTGCAACACCTACAACGAGCTCCCTCAAGAACTCTTGAACCCGCAAGTCCCTCACTTGTTCCCGTAAGAACAATACATAACACGAACTCACAAATTCGCCGAGACCACAACCTCCAACTCCTCCAAAATACAAATTTGAACACTTGGTAATATGTTCACTTTGATCACCAACAAACGCTCTCACAATAAGGATTCCTAGAGATGGATATAGCAATAGATGACTCAAGCTTGTGTGTGAAAAACTAGATAGATTTTGTGGTAGAAAAACTCAAGAGAACGCTTTTAAAAACTCAAAATAAACACTCTTGAAAAACACTCTTTTGGATATGGAATGAAGCTCTAAAACTTGTAAAGAAACTCTGTGAAAGAGCTCTTGAAAACACTTGAAAAAATTTGTGAAAAACTGCCCCAAAAGTCTCCAATTTATAGCCAGCAGAAAGCTAGCCGTTAGGGGGCCAGATGACCTGTTGGTCGACAGGCGAGTCGACCAGCCAACGGTCATATAAACGACCATTGAGGTTGTCGGTCGATCGCCCGGTCGACCGCTCCCCAAGACAAGCTCTGTTGGTCGACCGCGACCCAACAGAGACTTACTGTCTCTCAATCGGTCGACTGACCCTGCATGTTGTGCATGTCGTTCGGCCATCCGGTCGACCGAGCCTGCCTTCGGTCGACCGGTTGGTCAACCACAAGCAGCCTAAAAACTGGGTTTTAGGAGATTAAAACTTGGACTTGTAAAACCCATAATAATTCTATTAAATCCCATAAATTCTACAAAAATAGGTTCATTGAAATACTTTGAAGTACAAATATGTGTGATTAAAAATCAACACATATTATAAACAATTTCAACTATTTTTTAGATATAAAAATTTAGACTTAAACTGAAAACCGTATTTTTCAAAAACCAACTTCAAAATGAAAAATGATTTCCAAAACTTGTACAAATACAAAAACAAAATATTTAAATACTTTTGAAGCATAATGTGTATGGGTAGAATCCAATACACAAAGAAGATGAAATATACTTGTTTTTTACAATAAGCTCTAAATGAGTTTTGATAAATACAAAACTAAAATACATGATATAAACTCATCAAAAGAAGTTATTTAAATAATATGAAGTAATAGTGTACATGGATGGAATCCAATACACATAAAAATCATGTAAACTTGTTTTGGTGAAATCTATTTCATGAAATCAAAAGATGTATTCTCCAAAAACCAAAACTATAGTTTTTAAAAACTAAAACTATTCAACATGAAATATTTTGTGTGCATGTAAATAAGCTTGAGCAATCCACAACTAATCTATCATTTACATTTTATCTAAAACAAAAATCTTAAAACTTACAAACATGAACTCAAGTCTTCTCTTGGAAATCTTCTCTTGAAAATCTTCTTCTCCATCTTGACTTGATCCAAACTTGATCCATGAACTAGACTCCTCTTTGAGTACTTGATGCGATCTTGAAGCGCGAACTCTTGAATCAACATGTGCTAGCTTCAAAACTTGACTTCGAATCTTTTGTTGAAGCTAAATGCCGACTAAGATCTTAATAAAATTCTGAAACTTATTAAACACAAGATCATTAGTAGTATAACTATATGAGTTAATCATCATCAAAACTAGAATGATGGGCCTTTGGCCAACAGTCTCCCCCTTTTTAATGATGAGAAAACTCATGGAGTTATATATGCATAGATTAAAGATAAACTTCATAGAAGCTCCCCCTTAACTCATGCATAGCTCATAAAACATAGAGATATTCAATGAAGCACTTAAACTAAATATTAAACAAACATATATGTATAAACAACAAATATTAAACATGCATATATAAACTCTCTCAATTCTTCTCTCCTTTTTTGTCAACTCATCAACAAAGGGGTGAAGAAAAACAAACAAGATAAAAGTATATGCGATATAAATTCATGAAGAGGAGAGACGTTAAGTTAGCTCCCCTGCATACATGAATTACATGAAAAAGAGATAACTAAACCCTAACCCATATAAGTATAATATACAATGCATAGACGGAGATGTTAAGCTCCCCCTACACACGTGTACCATATAAAGAAAAGAGGACAAGCTCTTCTTTATATAAAATACACTTAACATGAATTTATACATAGAGGAGATGTTAAGCTCCCCTTGCATAAAAACAATACATATCAAAACAAATTTTGAAAATCGATTAAAACAAATTTTGATATTAATTAAAATAGTTAAAACAAAACAACAAATTTTGATACCACTTGTAAACAACAAATATAAATTTTGTTAAACCAATAAACATAAATATTAAGATATCAATTTGAAGATTTTATTACCACTTAAAATCAACAAACAAATTTTGATAAATCAATGAAAGTATTTTAAGTCAAAGAATTTTTCTTCCCTCCTTTTTGAAATGATGCATAAGCTTGTCAAAGATATCAATTAACATTAAGAACATAAATCAAGCTTAGCATAAAGAAATTTTGTACTATAAAGAATATATATGAATATTTTTAATCTAGCACAAGAAATCATATATATATATATATATATATATATATATATATATATATATATATATATATATATATGTATGTATGTATGTATGTATGTATGTATGTATGTATATATGTATATATATATGATCAATTAAAATACCAATTGAAATATGATGCATACATATATAGAAAACAAGTATAAGTATATAAAAATCAATTTTCTTAATAAGTATGTGTATAACTCATAACATCCACCCTATCATGCACATATTTATAAGATATTCAATAAGAGCAAATAAGGTATGGTCACCCAATCAACCGCCCTTGAAGGTAGAAGTTTTCAAAAAAATAAGATTTTGAAAATAGTTATAGATTAAAAACACTAATAAGTGAAGAATAAATAACTAGTTTAAAATAGTTTTTGAAAAACTAGTTCAAAATGAATCAAAACATGCATCTCATGAAAACTTGTTTATTACACAAAAATTGACACTCAAGATTTATATAGCACAAAGATAAGCTCATGAAAACAAAATCATGAGTTAACACAAAATATATATAGAGTGATCAAAAATGATGTAATAGAGATAGTCATGGAGATAAATCAATAAGGCTCAAAATAAAACTAATATGAAATTTTTTCTCAAAACATGATAGATTATATAATCATGCAAGAATCATCAAAATTAGGACATACAATGTATAATCAAACATAAAATGAGTACATAAAAGAAATAAAGCATGTATATCATGTACCTCAAAAATTGTACATGTATAACACAAGTTTTAATAAGATTTGCATAAGGACATATGATATAAACATTTAGATCAAAATATGCTTTAACTAAAGCATATAAAAATATGAATCAAAAGATATGCACGTAAATCTATTTGAAAACATGAATAAATTTTTTAAAAAATATATGCATAGCATACAACCAAGCAACTAAACATTAAGCTCAAAATAATATATGATTGAGTGTCTAGGTTATTACACTACCATATAAATATTAAAAATAATTTTTAAAGGTGGAAAATGAAATGGTTACAAAAACCGATGTAGTCAATCCATTTCTCCAAAAACACGGTGATCCTCTCACCAAAACTCCTTAATAGTGATGCATCGATTTGGTTTGACCTTCAAGCTTCAAATATATCCACCACCAAGGTACCAATCCTCTCACGTCTTGTGAGAGCTCACACGTACATAAAAAATAAGAGGTGAAGATTTTGGTACCCATATCTTCTTTTTAGGTCTATGAGGGTTAGTAGTAATAGGAACTCAAATATTTTTATTTGCAAATTTTAAAGAATTTATTCTATCAAAACAAAATTTTGCAAGATGGCCTTTGCGGCCACAATGCGTACATTTGTACACTCTAACATACATATTTGTAGTATGAGTGTGAACATGGTAAGCATGAGGTGTATGCCGTGAAGGATGTGCATGAATAAGTGGAAATGCTTCTTGCGAAACATGAATGATGTGTGAACAGGTATGGCTAATCTAATGACAAATAATGCGGAATTAAAAACTAATTACAACACACCAAGTGTAACCAAAGAGTGTAGCCGAATTCCGGTGACGGGCTCTGGACTATCTCCTCTAAATTTTTCTAAATAAGAGTTGAGGTGCTATATGAAGCTCTCTTGGTTCAACACTAGTGAGGCACACAAACAATACCAAGCATATAAGATATGAACAATATGATGCAATGCAAGATATAAAAGAGAGAGAGTTTAGAGATAGTGAATCAATCGCAAACACCGAGATATGTTTCGAGGTTCGAGCCACTGCTCTACGTCCCCGCCTTCACATAGAAGGATTTTCACTATATGTCCACACAAAACCTCCCACAAAGGGAACCTCCACCGAGGATTTGACAAATACAAATTAGGAGTACACAACTCCTCTCTCCAATAACACAACTCTACACAAGAGGCTAGGCACAATAACAATCACCTCTACACTTAGAGGGATGGGCACTAAGCCAAACAACAATCACCTCACACTAGACGGATAAGGCACTAAGCCAAACAACAATCACCTCTACACTTAGAGGGACAAGGCACAAAGCCAAACCAACCACAATCACCTCTTCATAAGAGGGCTAACCACAAACCCAAATCACAATCTCAATCACCTCTACACAAGAGGGATGATCACAAACCCAAGACAAAGAAAGGATTACAACTTGGTGATCTCAAAAACCACAAACAACTTTGGTGATCACAATAGACCACAAACCAATTTTTTCACCAAAAACAAGATCCTATAGATAGGATAGATATGATAGCTCAAGTGTGAGAAATCAAGGTGTTTGAAAATCAAAACACAAAGAAAAATACTTGGGAAAAAATGCTAGATAAAGATATAAATGAAGATCAAACCCAATATCCCAAATACTCTATTTTTCTTTGATTTTTGCAACCTTGAAAATAAATAAAGATAAATCTTTTAACTACAAAAATTCTTTGAAATCTTACTGCTAAAACACTTGTAAAGATGAGAAAAAATTGCTCTCTAAAAACTTGTTAAAATCAGCTCAAGAGAAGGTATATATAGCCTCTCAAAAATCTGTCCGTTGGCAGTTTAGAAAGGTCAAAAATGACCTTCTGGTCGACCGCCCGGTCGACCGGTGCAACGGTCATATTTTGGACCGTTGTGCCTCTGGTCGACCGCCCGGTTGACCGGCCAATCCTAGCGATCGACCGCCCGGTCGACCGACCAGCACCCGAGAGTTGGGTGCTTTCAGTTGGTCGACCGCGCGGTCGACCGACCTACTTTGGCTGGCCTGTGCACGTTCTTCGTGCACATCGGTCGACCGGTCCGGTCGACCGACTCCTGGTCCGGCCGACAGCCATTATGTCTGGCTGGGAAATCAGGGACTTGAAACTTAGGTTATTTTAATACCAATTAAATCCCATAAAATCACATAAATTCTACAAAAATAAGTTCTTAAAAGATCTTTGAAGTACAAATATGTATGACTACAATTCAACACATATTATAAACAATTTGAACCATTTTGTGATATTGAAATTTGGCCTTTAAATAAAATCCGTATTTTCAAAACTTGAATTTTTGAAATGAAAAATCGTTTTCTCCAAAACTTGTATAAATACCAAAACATGATATTGAAACAATTTTGAAGCATATTGTATATGGAGAGAATCCAATTTACATATAAGATGTATATCTATGTTTTTGATATGAAATCCAAACCAAACACCAATAAACTTTAAACTCGTGTGTGTATGTGAACTTGAGCATATCAATACTATCTATCTTTACACAAGATCTAAATACAAACAAAATAAACCGAGGTCTTCTTGTCTCCAAGTTGACTCGATCCAAACGCGATCCAACGAGCTTGACTCCAACCGAGTGCTAGATGCGATCTTGACGCGCGAGCTCTTGAATCAACACGTGTTAGCTCCTAAAACTCCTTTGTTGAAGCAAAACACCTACTAATATCTTGGTCAACAACTGAAACTATATAAACACAAGATTATTAGTAAACTATAACTGCATGAGTTAATCATCATCAAAACTAGAGTGATGGGCCTTTGGGCCAACATAAGTGGAAATACTTCTTGCGAAACATGAATTCCAATCTATAATGGTTTAATGCAAATTGGCTCAAAGTGGAGCCCAAACAATCAATTTTATTTTTCAAAACATGAATCTCATTTTTGTCAATAAAAGATGATGGAATAGTAGCATGAGAATCATGGTAAGAATGATAATTATTTTTCTTTTTGCAAATAGAAATCTTTTCTTTTCTTTTAAAGCAATTTTCTTTTTCAAAGATTTATTTTCATTTAAAACAATCTCCTTTTCTTTTTCAACCAAAATAACTTGGTTTTTAAAAAATTCATTTTATTTTAAAATAATACTCAATTTATTTTTAAAGAATCTTTTTCTTTCTTTAACAATTCATATTTTTTAAGAAGTTGACAAAATAATGCAAGCTCATCATATGACATGTCAACATCTTCATCAAGCTCGGAGTCAGAATTTACCTCAAGGGGTCATCCTCTTGGACCATGTGGCACATATTAGAAGCATCACTTCCTTCATCCGAGTCACTCTCCTTGTAATATTGCATTTGTTCACCAAGAGAGATGAGAGTGTTTCAAACTACAAAAGCCAACTAAATGTTAGAAATCGTAGATAAATATTCATCATTTAGGGTTGACTTTAAAGTATGAATGGCTTTTGTATTAGCCCCAAGATGTTTACCATATAAAAAATATGAATTTTTAATGGTGACAAGATAAACATGAATACCTAGGCTTTGAGATACATAAACATCTTAACTTTCTAAGTTTGAAAGTTAATAATATCAAACATGGGAGGTGTAATGAAATCCATGTGTGTGCATGCAAATATTATGATTAGCAAAATAAGGATCTTGAACTCTAGGTTGTTAGACCCAAATCAAGAGCACCAAACTCTGATGCCACTTATAAGTCACCTAGAGGAGGTGAATAGGTGACTAGCTAATCAAATGCTAAACAATGCGGAATTAAAAGCTTATTATGCAAACCAAAATAATTATACTAACAAACAAAGTATAACCAAAGAGTGAAGTCAATTTCCCGGTGAAGGGCTCTGAACTATCTCCTCAAGATTCCTCTGGATTAAGAGTTGAGGTGCTACTATAGCTCTCTTGGTTTAATACAAGTGTGAGCACACAAATTCAATGTCAAGCATGTACTAGGTAAGCAATGACTGAGAGAATGCAAGATATTAAACAATCTCAAGCATATAACAATTAAGCATAAGTTATGTCAAGCATATAGAGATATGGACAATTAAGAGTATGCAAGATATAGAACACAAGTGAGTTGAGAGAGAGAGAGAGAGATGAGCAATCGCAACCACGGGAGAATTGTTTCGAGATTCGAGCCACTTGCTCTACGTCCCCACCTTCACGGCAATGAAAGATTTCCACTATAAATGATCCCGCAAGATCATTCGGTATCGCAACACCTACAACGAGCTCCTTCAAGAACTCTTGTTCTCGCAAGTCCCTCACTTATTCCCGCAAGAATAATACATAACACGATCCCGCAAGTTCGTCGAGGCCACAACCTCCAACTTCTCCAAAATACAAATTTGAACACTTGGTGATCTCTTCACTTTGATCACCAACAAATACTCTCACAATAAGGATCCCTAGAGGATGGATATAACAATAGATGGTTCAAGCTTGTGTGAAAAAATTAGAAAGATTTTGTGGTAGAAAAACTCAAGGGAATGCTTTGAAAACTTAAAATAAACACTCTTGAAAACTCTCTTTTGGATATGAAAATGAAGCTCTAAAACTTGTAAAGAAACTCTGTAAAAGAGCTCTTGAAAACACTTGAAAAAAATCTTGTGAAAAACTGGTCCAAAAGTCCCCAATTTATAGCCAACAGAAAACTTATCGTTAGGGGCAAGATGACGTGTTGGTCGACCGGCTGGTCACTAGCCAACGGTCATAAAAATGACTGTTGCGGTCGATCGCCCGATCGATCTCTTCCCAAGACAAGCTCTGTCGGTCGACCGCGACCCAACTGAGACTTACTGTCTCTCAGTCGGTCGACCGATCAGGGCTCGTGCACGTTGTGCACATCGGTCGACTGTCCAATTGACCGAGCCTGCCTTCGGTCGATCGGTCAGTCGACCGCAAGCAGCCTAAAGACTGGGTTTTAGGATATTAAAACTTGAAAGTGTAAAACCCATAAAAATTCTATTATTTCCCAAAAATTCTATAAAAATAGGTTCATTCAAATACTTTGAAGTACAAATATGTGTGATAAAAAATCAACACATATTACAAACAATTTGGACTATTTTTGAGGTATAGAAATTTAGGCTTAAACCGAAAAACCGTATTTTTCAAAAACCAACTTCAAAATGAAAAATGATTTTTTCAAAACTTATACAAATACAAAAATAAGATATTTAAACATTTTTGAAGTATAGTGTGTATGGATAGAATCCAATACACAAAGAAAATGAAATATACTTGTTTTTTCCAATAAGCTCTAAATGAGTTTTGATAAATACAAAACTAAAATACATAATATAAACTCATCAAAAGAAGTTAAACAATATGAAGTAATAGTATATATCGATGGAATCCAATACACATATAAATCATGTAAGCTTATTTTGATGAAATCTATTCATGAAACTAAAAGGTGTATTCTCCAAAAACCAAAAATATATTTTCTAAAAACTAAAACTATTCAACATGAAATATTTTGTATGTATGTAAATGAGCTTGAGCAATCCACAACTAATCTATCCTTTATATTTTATCTAAAACTTAAAATCTAAAAATTTTCCAAAAATAAAAGTAAAAATTTGATAATATCACCATACGTAGGTATTACAAGTGATACATGAGTAACATAAGGGATATATATGTAAAAGTAAAAATAGGTAATATGCACCATAAAAATGTAATATAATGATATGTGAGTAATACACAATAAATTGAACACAAATTATAAGTGATTAAAATATATATTAAATAGGTAAAAAATGTGATAAATATGTCAAAAATTATAGAATGTGCATATGCGTACCAACTAACAAGTATGTAGCACGAATAAAATTCATATTTAACTTATAATTGTAGATGAAAAGAAATATCTTAAAAATCTCAAGGAAAGAGAAAGAACACTAATGAGAAAGATATGAAAGGAGCAAATAATAGTTCAAAAAAAAATTAAGTAGGCGTTAGATTTAGGTGGTAAGGATAAAATTGTCAAAATTAATGTAAGTTATATTTGAAAAAAAAGACTAAAAAGTACATATTTTTAAAATTATGTAAAAAAAATAATCAAACGGGTTTCGGATTGGAAGTTGAAAGTGAGTTAAAATGGGGTTCTTTAGATAATATCTCTATATTTTTAAAATAGAAATAAAATCCACGATGCATGTATTATCTGTAACATAAACTTTTCATAAGGTTTATATGCAAAAGTAACTATCGAGATATACATGAAAAAAGAGGATATGCATGAAAAATCGAATTTGCAAGGGTATCGAGTATTTTTCATGTTGTGAAAAGTTATAAATCACGGGTATAAAACGCAAACTCTCTAAAGACTAGTATATTAATAATTTATTATAGTATTCAGTATTCAAACTTTAAGTTAAAATTCTAATTCCTATGAATTCCCATCTCACAGCTTCCAAACCCCGACTCCAGATTCTAGGGTCTCTCTTTATTCTCTCTAGCAGGCGTTGACCGTCAGCGAGCTAAGCACCTAAAGGTAGTCTCTCTCGTCGGCCGGCGATGGAGGGGCATATATGCAAAAAATCCTGCATAACTAAACCAAAAGCGGAATATTTTGAGGGACTAATATGATAATATTAAAAATGGTCTCTCATATGTACTCCTCAAATCTTCTGTATTTTCAAATTTTTCCCTCCAAAATCTTCATAATATCATTATGAGATATACTTTTGTCATTCTGGAAGGATTCGAGCCCGAATCCTTTCCACTCAAAACAACGCTCCGACATTTGAATGAAAGATCCACTCTGTTAAAGTTGATCTATATTATTTCAAGTATCTAGAAATCAAAAATCAAGTGTTTTGAATACTTTTCCCATCCATCAAGCGATGCAAAATGGACGACCGAAAGTATTGAGTTTGTTAAGTCTATATCTTTAGACATACAAATTCTCAATCCGACCATTTGATCATGATCTATACATTTAAAAACACCTACAAATCAATTTTTTTAGGTTTCAAATAACCAACTCACTATTTAAGCAGTCCATTTTTCCTCTACTTGATACATGGACAAAAAATATTCAAAACACTTGATTTTTGGTTTATAGATACTTCAAATAATATACATAAACTTTAACGGAGTGGATCTTATATTCGAATGTCAGATGTTGATATTTGAGTGGGAAAGATTCGAGCTGAAATCCTCCTAGAATGACACAAGTCTATCTCATATCTTTATTACTCCTTAAATCTGTAAAAATATCAGAATTAACCCAACATCAGTTTATAAGAATCAAAAAAGAATATTCTTCATTTTTTAGTTATAAAAATGTGAAATCTCAAAAATGCCCTCACAACGGTCTGCAGCCAGCCCCCTCTCCTACACACGCACCCACTCCTCCTCCTCTACTCCGTATCTCCTCATTCACCTGTCGCCTCAATCGCCTCTGCCTTCACCTCTTTCTCCGACTGAGCACTTAGAGAAGAGAGAGTCATTGGAATATAACATATAGGATAGAGAGAGATTGCGGTAAGAGAGTAATTTTGCTCAGGTGATGTTAGAAAACTAACAGCAGCAGCTGATGTTAAGAGTAATTTTGAAGTTTTTAAAGATTTGAGGTAATAAAGGCAGAGATAAACTTGTGTCATTCTGGAAGGATTCGAGCCCGAATCCTTCCCAGTGAAATACAACCCTCCAACATTTGAATTCAAGATGCATTCCGTTGAAGTTGATTTATATTTTTTCAAGTATCTATAAACCAAAAATCAGATATTTTGAATATTTATTTACTATCCATCAAACAACGCAAAATGAACGGCCGAAAAGTAGTGAGTTGGTTAGAAGTATGTCTTTAGATATACAAATTCTCGATCCGATAATTTGATAAACATTTAAAAACCCCTACAAACTAATTTTGTTAGGTTTCAAATGTTTTACGTGGTTGAACTAACCAACTCAATATTTAGGTCGTCCGTTTTTCCCCTACTTGATGCATAAGTAAAAAGTATTCAAAACACTCGATTTTTATTTATAAATAGTTGAAATAATATAAGTCAACTTTAATGGAGTAGATCTTATATTCGAATATTAGATGTTAATATTTGAGTGAAAAGATTAGATCTCAGATACTGTTAGAACGACACAAGTGTATCTCATAAAGATATTATGAAGAGTTGAAAGATAAATTCGATAATACAAAGAATTTGAAGGGTATACGTGAGGAAGAACCGGTTGAAGAAGAATCCTTACAGAAGATTACTCCATTACTTCTCTTTAAAAAAAAAGAGAGGGGCAGAGGAGAGCACCGCAGAAAAGAGACCTCGGAAGAAAATAAAAATAAAAATAAATGGCCTCTCGGTCTCCTTCTTCCTCTAGTTCATCACAGCAAGGCGAAATTCTACAGTTCGCTCCTCTTCAGAGCTTGGTGGACGCTGGATTCTGGAGACGCCTCTCTTCGCTCAAGCTCGACACCTTGCGGATCGATCAATCCCCCCTCAACATCACAGGCGAGTTTCCCAATGTCTCTAAGTTGTTGTTGTTCTTGAAAGTCGATTTCTTTACTTGTTATCTAGTTTAATTTTGATTCCATCTGATTGATTGTGAGAAGCTCGAATTGGGGAGGTCTGCGGGATCTCAGATTCCGGTTTCTTGGTTATGGTTTTTCTTAATATAGTTTATTAATTCCGTAGTTACTACACCTCATAATGCAAAATTCATACTCTTTACTAGAAATTGCTGGGGTATATACTTTGTGGACGTAATGCGAGGCATAACTTGCTAAAAATTATCAAGTATTTTGGATACTTTTAATGCATAATAACCTATTTAAGGTTTAGTTAATAGTTAATTTTCACACGTTTTTATTAACTTTTTTTTTAGAAAATAAGCAGTCCCTTACCAAATTTGTGCATTATCATAGATCTAATATCACACGATGGAGATATACTCTTTTGCTGCAAATTTATTAGCTCAGTTTAGAGAACTTGGGCTGTAACTTGAAACTCAACACAGGCTCCAGGACAATTTAACTTTCTTAAGGTGGTCATGGGTTCTTGCAAAATGGATAGAATATTCATTACATTTGCCTAGAAATTTAAATTGCACCGCTTAGTTGGTCTTTCAATTTGTTTGTTCTGTCATGATCAAGATTACTTCATTGGGTTACTATACTACATAACAATGCGAGCGATTTTGATTTGTATTATAGGTTGTAGATTAGAAAAACTTAACGCCATGAACTATATCTGAAAGGTTTGATGCAAATCGGTGTGGATTTACATGTGTGGTGGTCACTTTCTGTCCCGCCCGAGATCGTGACACATGTTTATCCAGCCTTTGACGGATGTGTGACGCGTGGTTACTTCCAGAATATTTAACTGGGAACCATCACCCAGTTCAAATTTCGAACGGGTCGGGTGATTAACAGAAAAATCAGATCCGATTACAAAGATCTCAACCCTTGAGCCCAATCTTAATTCAAATGAGGTGGTAACCTCTCGGGAGTAGTTCATCTTTATCTACAGCCGAGCGCGAACCACAAGATAGAGATGAATCGATTCAAAACAGGGTGTTCGTCTCAACCGTTATAAGACACAGAACTAAGGTATTCAAACTGAGCAAGATATTCTAGCCTTATCTATTGGACATAACTTGTATAAATAGAGGATTCCTTCCAACAAGAAAGGGATCACGTTCACCCGAATCCAAAGAACTCTATTGTAATCGCCATTGACATAGTGAAACTTCTCTCTCCGTGGTTTTTTTCCCTTTCGGGTTTTTCACGTATTTTCACCGTGTTTGCGATTGACTCTCTGTGATTTGGCTATATCCACTTCCTTATTTTGATGCGTGGACTGATTTCTTAGGAATTACCCACTGCATTTGGTGCTTTCATTGAGATCTTTGGGTCCACACTCGAGATCTCTCTGTCAAATGTCATACTCCTTCCTCTAAAACTATCCAACATGACCTACATGGCTATGTCGAGGAAGAGTGTCAACCAGACTATGATTGACCCCGCCCCTTTGAAGAGAAAGGGGAAAGCGATGGAAGCAGTTGAGTCAACGGACCGTCGGTCCACCCTATCAGACGTCCACATATCCGACTCAGAGGACTCTCATCCTAACACTGCATCGCCACTCAGGATGCAGACCACCGAACCTGAGCCTCTGCCCAACGACGATTAACTCCTTCAGATGCTTTCCTCCATGCGAAAGCAGATGGAGAATCAGCAGACAGAGATCCGTCTCCGTGAAGTCTCTGCCCGTGAAAAGGAGGAAGCAACCCGTGTCCAGACACGGCTACTCAAACAAATCAAAGCACAGCAGGGTTCGCGATCTTCTCCCACTGCGGGAAGAAATGCGTGGGACCCCCTTCGCCAACGCGCACACAGGGGTCAGCTCACTCTACCGATAGTTCGAGGCTCGTTCGATCGGAGACCTACGAAGATGAAGAGGACTCTGAGGACACTCGGCGTTCCCGAACCCCGAAGTTCTCTCGCATTGAGGACATAGCGGATCTAGTCCAGGAGCGACTCAATCAAGCGATTCATCAGTTTTCAAAAGGGATAGAATACACGAGTGGAGACCCACCAACTCTCCGTTATCAAGGAAGATCATGACGATCCGCTTCCCGAAGAAGTTTGTGATGCTGTCATTTGATCACTACTCAGGAACCTCTGACCCACTCCTTCATCTCCGCCAGTACCAAGACAAGATGGCGGTCTATGCCCACAACAACCTCCTTCTCTGTCGAGCATTCCCATCCAGCCTCAAGGGGATCGCCTACCACTGATTTTATTCGCTCCTGAGGAATTCGCTCTGAAATTTTCATGAAGGAACCGATGTGTTTTACAATTAGTTTGCTTCTTGGAGAGAATTCTAGAGGAACAACAATCATCTCCTCACAGTCAAGATGAAAGCTGGGGAGGGTTTGAAGAATTACGTTAACTACTTCCAGAGTCAGATGGCCCTGGTATACGAATGCAACGAGGATGTAGCCGCAGTCGTCTACATCAGTGAGCTGCAAGTCACCAATCCCTTATACAAACATCTGGTGAAGAATGACCTCACCAAGATGAGGGATATCCTCGTTCGGACTCAGAAGTACATTCAAATAGAAGAGGTGACTCGGACTACGTTCAGCCGCCCCCCGAGACAAGGTCCCGAGCTCGAGAAGTCGAAGCCACAATTCCCCCGAGGAAGAATCCGAGCCACAACTCCTCTGTCGTCTGCAGACCATCAAGACGCGCTGTCAAATCCAGCAAGGAGAATGAAGCAGAGCTCAACCTCATCCCGTTCTAAGTACTGATCGATCAGATCTTCAACGCCATCAAAGACCAGCCTTAGGTCAGGCGTCCGGCCAGACCCCTCCCACCTAACTCAAGAGGGTCTAGATCTAGCGACTATTATGCTTTCCATGAAGGGAGGGGCCACCTCACGGTGGACTGCCGGACCTTACGACGGCACCTGCTGGACCTGATCAACGAGGGATACCTTCGGGAGTTTGTTCTCAATCTCGAATTGCCCTCGGAGGTTAGGGTGCAGAGGCAGCCCGAGGCCCCAGTCGAACACCCTGGCAGTACCCTCGTTCAGTACCGGGAAGTGAACGTCATCTTTGGAACTCCCCGATAGAGGGTACCACCAACAAGGAGAGGACCCTCTACGTCAACGAAGCCCGGAGGGACAATCATCTAGCAACATTGACTCACCCTCCTACATCTGCCGGTGGGCCAGTCTATTTCTCAGAAGAAGACTCGTACACCGTGCGCTTCCCTCACAACGTCGCCTTGGTTGTGATAGCACATATCGAATGCTGTAAAGTATCGAAGATCCTGATGGATGGGGGAAGTCGCGTCAACATCCTGTACGGCGACGCCCTAGATCAAATGGATGATACTCCCGAGCTGGCCCGAAAATTAATCATCCCCTAAACTCAGTCACTTCTCTACGGATTCGACGGGAACGAGGCACGTTCTCCCGGTATGATTGAATTCTCATTCTGTGCCGATCCATTCAATGTCGTCATGGAGTTCAGCATCCTGGACGTCCCATCCCCCCTCAACACCATTCTCGGGAAACTGTGGATCCACATGATGAGAGCGGTCTCGTTCACCCATCATCAGTTGTTGAAGTACCCTACGCCATCCAGAATGGTTGATATAAGGGGCGACCAGGCAATGGCCAGAACAGTTGCTGCAGTAGCCCGAAAGAGATCGGGTAGAACGCAAAAAGCATCCCGAGTAGACCCTAATGAAGACTCTCCGTGGATAAGAAGCAGAAGAGGATTGCTGATCAATAGCAAACAAAGTTCGGCGGGAGTCCAGACTCTGACTCACGCACCGAGTCGGAAAATCCCGACAGCATGACCTAGGAAGAGCCGGAGTTATTCAGAGTAGACCCTCGTCACCCTGAACGAACCCTCCGAATTGGTTCAAACCTGCACCCACAGGACAAGATACTATTCAAATAATTCCTATCGAAGAACACAGACGTATTCGCATGGTCTCCCACCGACATGCCGGGAATTGACCTCAAAGTCATCTGTCATAAGCTCTCCATACGGGCAGACGCTAAGTCGGTAAAGTAGAAGCCTAGGAGAATGAGCGAAGCAAGGAGTCGTGCCATCAGCAACAGAGTCGATCACTTACTCCAGACTGGCTTCATTCGAGAAACGTTCTACTCCGACTGCTCTCTAATCCTGTCCTCGTGAAGAAAAAGAACGAGAAGTGGAGTCTGCATTGACTTTACGAATCTCAATGAAGCATGCCCAAAGGATAGTTATCCCCTCTCGAGGATCGATCAACTAGTAGAAGTTACGACTGGACACGGGCTTCTTAGCTTCATGGATGCCTATTCGGCTATAATCAGATCAAGATGCACCCACCAGATGAAGATAAGACCGCCTATACCACGAATCAGGAAATTTACTGCTACAAAGTGATGCCTTTCAGACTCAAGAACGCCAGGGCCACTTTCCAGCGCATGGTAAACAAGACCTTCAAGGACTTCATCGGGAATACCATGGAGCTGTACGTAGATGATATGTTGGTGAAAAGTGTACATCGCACGGATCACCTCCAACATCTAGACAAAGCCTTCGATCTCCTTAGGAGGTGAAGCTCAATCTCGAGAAGTGTACATTCGGAGTAGCCTTCAGGAAGTTCTTAAGATATCTGGTCTCCCAACGGGGCATCGAGGCTGACCCCATCAAAGATGAGCAATTCTGACAATGAGGTCACCCACCTATATGAAGGAGGTTCAGATGCTGAACGGATGTCTTGCAGCCCTCAATCGGTTCATCAGCCGATCCACAGACAAATACAAGCCGTTCTTTCAAGCCTTGAAGAAAATGGTTCAGACTTCCGCTGGAACAAGGAATGCGAAACGGCCTTCTAGGAGTTGAAGAAATACTTGGTCTCACCCCCTTACTATCGAAAACTACCCTGAGAGAGACACTATATCTCTACCTCACTGTCTCAGAGTCAGCAGTGAGCGAAGTCTTGGCTCGAGAGGAAGGTATCCAAAAGCTAGTGTATTACGTTAGTCACGCTATGAATGGCCCCCAGACCAGATACCAAAGGCTGGAGAAGATAGTGTTGGCCCTCTTCAGCATCTCGAGGAAGCTCAAGCAGTACTTTCAAACCTTCCCGATCACAGACCTCATTAAGTACTCCTTGAGGACCACCGTGAAAAATTTGGATGCTACGGAAGGATATCAAAATGGGCCTCGGAGCTCAGGTCCTACGAACTCAAATATGAGCTGAGGACAGCAATCAAAGTCTAGGTACTGGCCGACTTCATCACTGACTTCACCCGGGAGCCACAGAGCACGCCGACCAACTCGAAGGATGGTTTCTGAACGTTGATGGAGCCTCAAACAACAAGGGGGAATGAATTAGAATCGTTCTCACCACCCTGGAGGGATCCATCATTAAGCAGTCCTTCAACTTAGGTTCCCCGAATCTAACAACAAAGCAGAATACGAAGCTGTCTTAGCTGGGCTCCGAACGGCTATTACCTTCGGAGTTATAGGGCTCGAAGTTCGCTGTGACTCCTCGCTAATAATCAACCAAATCAGAGGCGAATACATCGCAAGAGATTCTCGGATGGCGGAGTACTTATAACTCGTTCTCAAATTGAAGTTCAAAATTCCCCGATGTGACTTCAAGTGGGTCCCTAGGTCCGCGAACAACCACGCAGACTCAGCCAACTGGGGGCAGTCACGGAGTTCGAGTTCAGACGGGAAATCCCTGTCGAGCACATCACTAATCTGCGCGTCCAACAGCCGACTGGAGAGGTCCTACATCTCGACACCTCACCGGGATGGAGGAGTCCCATCATTGCTCACTTGAAGGACGGGACACTTCCCGATGACAGAGTAGAGGCAAGGAAACTCTAACACTTGGCCACCCGGTACATACTTCTCTGAGATATACTATACAAATAATCCTACTCTAGCCTCCACCCCGACCCGTATCTGAGATTCCTCGATCCGGAGGAGGCTTGGAAGGTGATGTAGGAAATCTGCGATGGAGACTGCGGGAACCACGCGGGAGGATGCTCTCTCGCCCATAAGGTCATCAACCAAGGGTACTACTGGCCCAAGATGTTCGACGACGCTAAGGATTATGTAAGAAAATGTCCACAATGCCAGATGTTCGCCCCAGCATCAAACAACCGAGCTTTGACCTTCACACCTTATGTAGCCCGCGATTCTTTATGCAATGGGGACTGGACATGGTCGGACCTCTTTCACGAGCGCAATCCCAGTTGCGTTTCCTACTGGTAGCCACTGACTATTTTACCAAATGGATCGAGGCAGTACCGCTCTCCGAAGTCAGTGGGCAACAGATTGTCAAGTTCCTCCAGCAAAACATAGTGTGTCATTTCGAAATCTCCTACACAATCATCTCCGACAACGAAACTAATTTCACCAGCAAGTGGCTAGCTTCTGCGCCAAATATAGCATCGCCCACCTATTCTCTTCACCTTACTACCCTCAAGGCAATGGCCAGGTTGAAATCAACAACCGCACCATTCTCAACAACCTATGCAAAAACTTGGACAAAGTCAAGGGCAAATGGGCGGAGAAACTCTCCCAGAGTACTCTAAGCTTGCAGGACTACCAAACGTATTCTGACCGGATAAACCCCATTCTCGTTGGCATATGGGACAGAGGTGATTATCCCGGTCGACATGCAGTTGTCGACACTTAGGGTAGGAGTGGTCCCAGATCAGAATGACACCCTACTCTGTTTAATGCTGGATCACTCAAAAGAAATGCGTCAACATGCCCAAATCCGTTTCACAGCCTACCAATAGCAAATTCGGGCGGCTCACCACAAGCAGGTGACATCCAGGGAATTCCAAGTCAGAGACCTGGTCTTGAAGCGCGTGATCCAGAGCACTTGGCAGAAGGATCACAAAAATTGGGACCCAACTAGGAGGGTCCTTACATCATCACTGCTCGCGGAGGCAACGGGTCGTACACCTTAACCGATCAGGGCGAGAACCAACTGAATAAGCAATGAAATTCCTTTCACTTAAAACGATATCATGTGTAAGTGATGCAAACATTCAATGAAAAGATCATTTTTCGCTATCTTAATCACACTTTCCTCAACCTTAATGTCTGCCCGAGCATAATGCACAGTCTCCACAGCCTATACGGGTCCTCTACACTCTGACAGCATTCTTTGGGGAGCTACCTGAAAGATGGAAGCTCGCCCATGCCTGCTGTTCTTGTCCAGCCTATGATGAATTAATACCTTGATGACTGCCTGAGCAGGCCCGCAAACTATACAGGTCTTCTACACCCTGACGACACTCCTCGGGGAGCCACCTGAAAGATGGAGGCTCGCCCACGCCGGCTGTTCTGGTCAGCCTATGATGGGTCAACACCCTGATGATTGTCTGAGCAGGCCCGCAACTTATACAGGTCCTCTACACCTTGACGACACTCCTCGGGGAGCCACCCGAAAGATGGAGGCTCGTCTACGCTGGCTGTTCTGGTCCAGCCTATGATGGGGTCAACACCCTGATGACTGCCTGAGCAGGCGCACAGTCTATACAGGTCCTCTACACCCTGACGACACTTCTCGGGGAGTCACTTGAAAGATGAAGGCTCGATCACGCCGGCTGTTCTGATCCAACTTATGATATGTTAACACCCTGATGACTGCTTGAGCAGGCCCACAACCTACATGGGTCCTCTACGCACTGACGATTACAAATCGGGAAACTCCTGAGAGACGGAGTCTTGCCCGATGAACCTTTCCGAGCGCAACCTACATTGGTCCTTTACACCCTGATGGTTACCGGTTGGGAACTCCTAAGAGGCGGAGTCTTGCCCGATGAACCTTTCTAAGCGCAATCTACATGGGTCATCTACACCCTGACAGTTACTGATCGGGAAACTCCTGAGAGACGGAGTCTTACCCGACGAACCTTTCCGAGCGCAACTTACATGGGTCCTCTACACTCTGACGGTTACCAATCGGAAAACTCCTAAGAGACGGGGTCTTGCCCGACAAACCCCCCGAACGACTCTACAACCTACATGGGTCCTTTACACCCTAACGGTTACCGATCGGGAAAACCCTGACAGACAGAAGCTCGTCCCTAGGAGGTGGGTTTCCCCTCAACTACGAATCTCCTAGCAGGCCCCACCAGGGGGCCACACACTGAATCATTTCAGGTGCTACAAAGCAAGATAGCTCCCGAGGAGTAGGGAGATCACAATCATAAGCAAGGCAAGATTTGAACAAAATTGTTATTGATTGTCTTTTCTATGTATTACAAGTTTCTAGATTATATCCCTCCTCTTATAAATGTGGATAAATCTAACAAGTGTGATACAAGTACAAGTTTTGGTTTTACATGAATGCGTTCTTCCTGAGCGAAAAAGCAGAGACGCCCATTGTCGCATCCCCAGTCGCGTACTGGTGATGACTCCTAAGCAAACAATCCACTAGGGCTGGACGAGCGACATACTGAGAACTCCCAGGAAGACCATCAGTAAGGAGAACTGCGACCAAATTACAGACTGAAGCCTGCAAGGTGAAGGAGGATACCTATGCCAAGATTGTAACTCTGGAGCGGAGACGGACAAAGAGGCGGCGCCCTATAAGAGCACAGACGATCGACCCCTGATACCAGAGCCATCGTCGAATACCCTTATGCTCCCTGCTACATGTTCGCCCCCAAGAAAAGAAAGGGGGTCAAGCTCAAATTTCTCCCCAGTCTGCTCTGACCAAAGGCCAGACATCAGATCAAGCAGAAAATAAGTCATTCCCTATTCATCCCTATAGTTGGGCCTCGTCGCAAGAACTGAAACTTTCTACCGAGCCCATCATAAGAAAACTCCTTGACAAACAGACTCACGAATATTAGGAGTGCAGTAGGTATCACCACCCATTCCATCTTCTTCACTTAATGAAGAACGAAGGAGACATCACTGCTTGTAGAACAGCGCAAAGCTTTAAACAGTAAAGAACTTTTAGGAAGTAGTTCAGATCCCTCTTGAAGAGCCCCACCCTATATATATAAGGGGAAGAAGCCCAAGAGTCAATCACTCAGGCCCCAAATCCCAAAGGATCTTACACATTTCACAGAAGAAGGGACTCGAACCGTCTCGCCAGATTCGCCATGCCTTCCTCGAAAATTGCTCGCATTCATAAGAGATGGTTATCTTATCAACGCTGCCACTCTAGATACGCGGTACTCACCTCGAATGCAGCGTTGCACAAGCGGCGGTAATTTGATCGGCGTTGCGTCGGATGTGACACATTTAAAGCTCTGCCAGACTGTATAACCACGCACGCCACTATAAGACAAATCTGAAGCAACAATAAGCACCTTGAGTTCAGGCCCAGAAAGTTCTCATTTCATTCTGCACTCCTTTCTACATCGGAGACTCCAGGAGCCTGAAATCTCCCGAGGGGAAGTTCCCGACCTCTTCCGAAGAAAAGGGAACAGAGAGGGCATCTGCAGTGGTCACTTTCTGACTCGCCCGAGATCGGGACACATGTCTATCCAGCTTCTGATGGATGTATGACGTGTGGCTACTTCCAGAACATTTAACCCAGAACCATCGCCCAGTTCAAATTTGAACTGGTCGGGTGATTAACAGAAGAATCAGATCCAATTACAGAGATTTCAACCCTTAAGCCCAATCCTAATTCAAACGAGGTGGCAACCTCTTGGGAGCAGTTCATCCTTATGTACAGCCGAGCGCATGGTTCACAGTCGCGGTCTCGGCCGCCGACTCGGCGGGCACTGAGACGGATCGGTCTCGGCAACTCGGATTGGTATCGGACGATACGCGCAAAATGCTACAGAGAAAGCTCAAAAAATTCTGAAAAAATTACGACAAATCTTAAAAAAATGTAGACATCCACATTCATATATCACATGTCCAAAATATATCACCTAGCATACTAAATATAAAGTGAAAGAATAAATAACGCGTCGTCGGTAGAAGCATATCAAAATACATGCACAATATAGTAAATTACACAAACTACATTCATAAATACATGCTAATGTAGTTATTTTCACATTGAATTGTGATGAGGCACAAATCATCATCAGAATGTCGAGTCGACTGAGTCAACTCCGATTCTCAGCTGAGTCGGCCTCCTCTGAGTTGAGTCGACCGACTCGTGACTCGGACTCGTCTCGGAGCGGGCCGAGACGGATACGACTCGGCCGACTCGTCTCCGACTCGGCCGAGTCTTTGAACCATGGCCGAGCGCGAACCACAAGATAGAGATAAAGTCTCTCCTATATCGATTCAAACCAGAGTGTTCGGCTTAACTGTTATCAAGACACGGAACTAAGGTATTCAAACTGAGTAGGATTCCCTAGTCTTATATATTAGATATGACTTGTATAAATAGAGGTCCAACGAGGAAGGGATCACGTTCACCCGAATCCAGAGAACCCTATTGTAATCGTCATTTACATAGTGAAACTTCTCTCTCTCTCTCTCTCTCTCTCTCTCTCTCTCTCGCTCTCTCTCTCTCTCTCCGTGGCTTTTTCCCTTTCGGGTTTTTCACGTATTTTCTCCGTGTTTGTGACTGACTTCTTTGTGATTTGGCTACATCCACTTTCCTATTTTGGTGCGTGGACTGATTTCTTAAGAATTACCCACTGCAATATATTATGGGAAGTTGTAGACGAATGATTAATACATGGCTGGTTTCTTATTTTGCTAAACTACCTTGCAGGATTTTATGCACCTTGTTCCAATATTGAAGTATCAAACCGCTTGACCCTTCTTGCTGAGTCGTTGCCAGCTGATCCCAATGAACAGTCATCACCAGAGCTTGGAACGAGTCGTGGAAACAGGAACAAATGTCCTATTCCAGGGATTCTTTACAACACCAATACATTGGAGAGCTTCCGTTCCCTTGATAAGAAGAGCCTGTTGACGATGGAAGCAAAGAAGGTTCTCTCTATCTCAACACACAACCTCGAATGTTCATTTATACTCATCAAGATGCGATTTGGACAATGATCAGTGCAAAGTTTGCACTTTAAAACTCACTTGTAATTCTATGTTACTTGGTTTTAGATTTTGGAAGACATTACCTCTGGAAAGGCGGAGGAGGATGGTGCAGTACTATCAAGGTTTCTTCTCATCTCTTTTGCTGATCTAAAAAAGTGGAGCTTCCGTTACTGGTTTGCATTTCCTGCTCTAGTTCTTGATCCTCCGGCTACCATACTCAATCTACAACCAGCATCAAAGATATTGACTGTAGAAGAGGTATCTATAATAAGATTGTTGTTTCCTTTTCTGTTCATTTTCAGAAGCATACCCTTCTGGCTAGTTTCTGAAGAAAATCTGGTGTGAATGTTGTTTAATTAGACAAAATCCTTATCCGCAGCATGTAATGAGTGGCGCAGTTCAAGTTTAACAACAGGTTTAGAATCTTTTGTCATTCATAAAAATTATTGAATTTTCATTTTCAAGTGGCCTGAATACATCCTGTTGGCATATCATTAATTCTAACATTCTGCAGGGATGCCGTTCTTTTTGGTTAGTATATCCTCAAGTTCACATGCCACTGTCAGGCCACTGAAGGATTGGAAAGTTTGCCAAGGCGATGATCAAAAGGTTCATCTTTAACTTTCTAATAAAATTTATTTTGATCTCAGGTGGATTGGCTAATCATATGTTTTCATGTGCGTGCTTTCCTTACGTTGTTCTCTATGTATTTTAGTTTTGAGCTTCCATACTCAGTTTCTTGGTTATTCTTGTTAAGAATAATTGGGGTTTATAGCTACTCTTTAGTTGACAATTCTGCAAATGACTCTCGTGCAGCTGTTATTTGGCTTTTATGATCCATGTCATCTTCCGAAGAATCCCGGTTGGTCTTTACGCAACTTCCTTGCATTCATTTCTCTGAGATGGAAGCTAGAGAAGATCTGCTTTTTATGCTACCGAGAGAAACATGGTCTAGCAGACATGGGATCATCCCTTGTAGGCGAGGCCTTGGTTTCACCACCACAAGGTAACTACTCTTGTTGGAGATTGATTTTGGTGAGTGCTTGTGTGGTGCATGGTGTGTGAGGGTGTTGGTGGCATTTAATGGGTATTGCTTGATTCTGTTAATTATTTTGTGCCAATGTGGTTTCAATGACTTCCATAAACTTGGTTTCCTTTATTACAATTCTCATAGAGTGGAGAGATCCTCTGTGCATCCCTAAAGCTGTCGGATGGGAACCTAATAATGAAGGTAAATTGTCTTCCAGGATCATCAGCCTTGCAGAATCCATGAATCCAGAGAGGTATATATATTAAACCTTGATATAAACCAAGGCAGTTCCCTCGTGAGTGTATCAAATAAAAATAAACCTTATAATTCAAGATGCTCACCAGTTTGCGTATCTACAGATTGGCTGTATCTGCTGCAGATTTGAATTTAAAGCTCATGAGATGGCGTACATTACCATCTCTAAATTTAGATGCCTTGTCTCGTGTCAAATGTTTACTCTTAGGTGCGGGCACACTTGGATGCCAAGTTGCTCGGATGCTTATGGTTAGTGATCAAGAAAACATTATTGTTTCTCATTCTTTACTCTTACTATGGATAACATATTCTATATGCAGGCTTGGGGTGTCAGGAAAATAACACTGCTTGACAATGGCCGAGTAGCTATGTCTAATCCTGTAAGGCAGTCTCTCTATACATTTGAGGATAGCCTCAACGGTGGGGAACTAAAAGCTCATGCAGCAGTAAAAAATCTTAAGGGAATATTTCCAGCTGTGGTGGGTTAAAACTTAAAAGGATCTGGTTCATTCTAGTCTTCTCTGAAGAAGTCATTTTATACTTTAATTGGTTGCAATTACTTTGCAGGAAGCAGAAGGCATTGCTCTGGCTATACCAATGCCAGGACATCCGGTGTCAACTCAAGAAGTAGATCGTGTGCTTGAAGACTGCAGGAATCTTCAAAAATTAATTTCTTCCCATGATGTGGTATTCCTATTGACAGATACAAGGGAAAGCCGATGGCTTCCGACACTTCTTTGTGCCAATGAAAACAAGGTATGTTCCTACTTAAAACACATAACCCCAAATCTTCTATATCAATTAATTTTTCCTCTGGAAGATTGCATGTTGTAGAATAATTTTTAATGAAAAAAATAAAGATGGTCTATATGAATGTAAAGGAACAACAACTAGTTAGACAACCTGAAACTACAACTGCTCAACGTGTTTCAATAAACTAAATGTTACTTTAGGAAAATCTATTCTTTTTTTAATTATTTTTTGTTCTGTGTTTATCCCTGCTTCCTTCTTTTTATTCACTTCATTTTTCTTTTTGTCACTTTTCTCTTTTGTTAGTGTCAAAAGCATCAGCTTAAGAAGATCTAAATAGGTCCGATGATTGCCTAGATGCTGGACTGAATGTCTGTGGGATGGTCTTCTGAGGACTTTGGTGGTTGTGTGTATGTGTGCGTGTTGGGGGGGAGGGTTGCTAAAGTAGTAGCTAGGAGGATGCCACTTTGTACAAAGAGGGAACAAAACATTCAGCTATTGTAAACCTGTGGAACAGCCACAGAGGTTTTATATGTTGACGTCATAATTGGATCCTTGTGATAACATTGGCACCCAAACCAATTTTAGACTTAAAAGGGAGGCGGGCACTCCAAACCATTTTTAGACTAAGGGAGGAAAAATTCAATATCCTTAACCTCTCACTAATCTTAGAACAATTACCAAAAAGTTCGAAGCAATGACTAGAAAAGCTTGAAGAGAGGTAAGTTGACATGGTTAGACGAGGGATGGGTAATAGATGAAAGTGACAAAACATGTTTGTCATACCAAACTCTTAGAGCTTATTTTAAACCATGAAGAGCCTTTTCTAATTTGAGCACATAGTTGGAGTGTGTAGGATTGACAAATCCCGGGAGTTGTTCCATATACACTTCTATATATTCATTTAGAAATGCACTCTTTATATTCATTTGATATAATTTAAAATCTTTATAGCATGCAAAAGCAAGAGTCATACGAATGGATTCAAGCAGTGCAACCAGTGCAAATGTGTCTTCAAAATTGACTCCCTCGATTTAATTGTAACTTTGGGTCACTAGCATAACCTTGTTTCTACCTCCTTTGCCGGACTCATTTAGCTTATTCTTAAATACCCACTTACCAATAGTTGTGGCCTACCATTGGGTTTAGGAACAACTTTTCACACTTAGTTACGCTCAAATTGATTAAGTTCTTATTGCATAGAATCAAAATGAACTAATCCAGCTTCATGGATATTCTTAAGTTCTATGTGAGAAATAAAAACTAAACTATGGCAAATATCATGTAATTTAGATCTAGTAGTTGCTCCCTTGAAAACATCATCAATAATGAGCTTCTTGGGGTGACTTGAAGTATATCTCCAATCTTTAGGTAATTGTTCGGCTTCTTCATGTTCTCCTTGTACTTCTTCAATTTGCTCATTTTTTTTATCAACTTCTACGAAAAATGTAATCTTAAGTGATATCGTTTTCAATTCTTCACCTGCAGTTTCAATTTGAGCATCTACAATATTCTTAACAAACGAATTAGATTCCTCAAACTTAACATGCATTGACTTTTCAATAGTCAAAGTAGATCTAATGAAGACTCTATATGCCTTACTAATAGAAGAAGAATAACCAATAAATATGTCTTCATATGATTTCACATCAAATTTACCCAAAACATCTTTTGTATTCAATGTAAAGTACTTGCAACAAAAAATTTTGAAATAAGAAACGTTAAGACTCACGCAAGTGATATATCTCAAATGATGATTTTAGCTAATTTCTTGCAAATATGAATTCTTTTAATAATATAACATGTAGTATTAACAGCTTCCGCCCACAAATATTGTGGAAGAACATATTTATTAATCATGATTCGTGTCATTTCTTGTGATATTCTATCTTTCATTTCAACAACTCCATTTTGTTACGGAGTTCTAAGACAAAAGAACTCACGCTTAATTCCATGTTCTTCATAATATGTAATAAAAGAGTGGTTCATAAACTTACCATCTCATCACTACGAACACAAAAAACATATGAATCTTTTTCCTTTTCAACTCTTTTGCATAAGATATTGAAATATGAAAAAGCCTCATCTTTACGTTCTAAAAAGAAAACCCCCGTGTATCAAGAAAAGTCATCAATAAGAACATACACATCGAGTTCCTCCTAAATCTTAGCTTTGGTAGACCAAATAGGTCCTTATGTATCAAGTCTAAGGGACGAGTGGTCATGATATCCTTAATTGACTTGAAAGAGATTTTTGTTTGCTTTTCTAATTGGCAAGCATCACAAACATGATCTTTTTCAAATTTCAACTTAGAAATACCTTTAACTATGTTCTTAGACCCAATACGGGAGAAATGGTCAAAAGAAATATGACCTAATCTTTGATATCATAACCAAGATTCTTCATTTATGTCTGTCAAACATGTTAGATTACTATCTAGATTTAGCATATTAATTATATAAACATTATTCTTCCTGTAACAAGTCAATAAACATGCATTGTATTTATCAATTATATTACAACAAGTGGAATCAAATACAATTTTTAAGTCTTTATCATAAAGTTGATTAATGCTTAATAAATTATGTTTGAGACCATCAAATAAACTTATATTTTCTATTAAAAGAGATGTACCAATTTTAACATTACTAAAACCGATGATTTTTACTTTTGAATCATCTCTAAAGGTGACATAGTCACCTTCACACATTCTTGATAGGGTTGCAAAATTATTGACATCCCACGTCATGTGCCTCGAGCAACCACTATCAAGATACCATCGCTTCTTACGTTGCGTGGTCTTGATACGTACCTGCATTAATAAATTTAGATGTAGATTTTGGTACCCATATCTTTTTTGGATCATACGAGATTAGTTTTGCGAAATCTATTATGCTCATTTATAGCATTCATTCTTTCATAACAAAAACCTCCTAAATAGTCTTTTTGGTCGCAATGAGTACATTGGTACACTTTAGTATAAAAGGGTGCATTGTGTGTATGTCGTGTAGCATGTGTAGTTTTCTTTGAAATTTATTTCTTTTGAAACATCGATTCTAATCTATCTTTATCAAATGCACACTTGCTCAAAGTTGAGCTTAAATCATTTATTTTCTTTTTTATTTCATTAATCTCTATGTTATCAATTGAAATCTTGGTGTTCTTTGCATGACACGTGCTTATGTGAATCAAAATTCTTTTTAATCTTATTACGTGAGACATCTTTTCTTTTTCTTATAAAGCAATCTTTAATTTAGATGATAAAACATTATTCTCCTTTTTCAGTTTAAAATGTTTAATTCCAAGGGATTCATATTTTTCCATCGGTTCTTGAAATGCCATAGCCATTTCATCAAAAGTAATTTCTGCGTCATCTAGAGTAAGTTCAGTTTGTACTTCAGATGAGATATTGCCTTGCGCCATGAAACACATGTTGGTGGTATAAACTTCTTTCTCTGATTCAATCTCTGAATCGTCCCATATAGCCTTCATTGCACTTTCATTGCACTCTACTTGTAAGGCTTCTTTGACATGGAGGCTGGTCTTCATCGCCAGGTAATCTGCAATTAGATGTCCGGGCTTCTACTAGATCTGAATTACATGATATTTGTCATAGTTTAGTTTTTATTTCTCACATAGAACTTAAGAATATCCATGAAGCTGGATTAGTTCATTTTGATTCTATCAGAAGCTGGATAGACATGTGTCCCGATCTCGGGCGAGTCAGAAAGTGACCACTGCAGATGCCCTCTCTGTTCCCTTTTCTTCGGAAGAGGTCGGGAACTTCCCCTCGGGAGATTTCAGGCTCCTGGAGACTCCGATGTAGAAAGGAGTGCAGAATGAAATGAGAACTTTCTGGGCCTGAACTCAAGGTGCTTATTGTTGCTTCAGATTTGTCTTATAGTGGCGTGCGTGGTTATACAGTCTGGCAGAGCTTTAAATGTGTCACATCCGACGCAACGCCGATCAAATTACCGCCGCTTGTGCAACGCTGCATTCGAGGTGAGTACCGCGTATCTGGAGTGGCAGCGTTGATAAGATAACCATCTCTTATGAATGCGAGCAATTTTCGAGGAAGGCATGGCGTATCTGGCGAGACGGTTCGAGTCCCTTCTTCTGTGAAATGTGTAAGATCCTTTGGGATTTGGGGCCTGAGTGATTGACTCTTGGGCTTCTTCCCCTTATATATATAGGGTGGGGCTCTTCAAGAGGGATCTGAACTACTTCCTACTTGTAAGGCTTCTTTGACATGGAGGCTGGTCTTCATCGCCAGGTAATCTGCAATTAGATGTCCGGGCTTCTTGCAGTGATAGCACAACTCACTTTCCTTCTTGTCTTTCCTCTTGCCTTGCCACTAGTTCTTTTTGTCAAAACATCCTTTCATGTAAAACATGCGTCATGCTTTCTGTACAATCATACACATGATTTTCTTTTCATCTGGATCTTCGTCATTATCTGAACTTGCGGGAGACTTTGAATACTATGCTTTTCTTCTTTTGTTGTTCTAGTTGCACCCGAGCTTTGAGCTCCAATTTCATGGGGTCTTTAGGTTACCCATGAAAGCTATGAAGTCCATTTCTTTGGAGTCGTTTAGCTCTTTCAAGATGGTTGCTTTGACCTCCCACGATTTGAAAAGTGATCAGATGATCTTCCTCACCTTATTGTCATTTGAGATTGATTCGCTGAGAGAAATCAGACCATTAGTAATTTTACTAAAACAAGTAAGCATATCATCAATAGTTTCATTATCATGCATTTTGAAATTCTCAGATTGTGAAGTGAGTAAATCAATTTTAGCTCTCTTCACCATGGTTCAAAGACTCGGCCGAGTCGGAGACGAGTCGGCCGAGTCGTATCCGTCTCGGCTCGCTCCGAGACGAGTCCGAGTCACGAGTCGGTCGACTCAACTCAGAGGAGACCGACTCGGCCGAGAACCAGAGTTGACTCGGTCGACTCGACATTATGATGATTTTGTGCCTCATCGCAATTCAGTGTGAAAATAACTACATTAGCATGTATTTATGAATGTATTTTGTGCAATTTACTATATTGTGCATGTATTTTGATATGCTTATACCGACGACGCGTGTATTTATATTTTCGCTTTATGTTTAGTACGTTAGGTGATATATTTTGGACATGTGATATATGAATGTGAATGTCTACATTTTTTTAAGATTTGTCGTAATTTTTTCAGAATTTTTTGAGCTTTCTATGTAGCGTTTTGCGCGTATCGCCCGATACCGATCCGAGTCGCCGAGACCGATCCGTCTCAGTGCTCGCCGAGTCGGCGGCCGAGACCGCGACTGTGAACCATGCTCTTCACATGAGGGGTTCCTTCATGTGTGATAATCAATGTGTTCCATATTTCAAAAGCAAATTCACAATTAATGACTCTAAACAAATCATCATCATTTAAGGCTTGCAATAAGGCATAAATTGGTTTAGCATTAGCGTCAAATGCCTTAGAGATATTTTCAGGCCAAGGGTCAGTTCTATGGTTGGCTTCTTTAAATTCTTTTTCAATAGCAATAGAAGCATCTCTACCAAGAGATTTCAGAAAAACTCTATTAATCTTCCATATAGAGAAGTTAAGACCATCAAACCTAAGTGTTGATTTAACGTTGAAGTTGTCTCCGTGAGAAGTCATGTGTGCGTGATGACAAGTATGTGATTAGCTAAATAAGGATTAACTCTTGGGTGGTTAAACCTTAAATAAGAACATATCTCTGATACTAATTGAAAATCACCCAGAGAGGGTGAATAGGTGATGCTAATCAAATATGTGAAAATAAAAACAATTTGCAATAATTAAACACAGTATTAAACAATAAGTATAAGCAGAGATAAAGCAATATAGAGAGTATAAAAAGAGCAAAGTCCACAAACATAAGTTCCCGAGATTCGATCCAGTTGATCTATGTCCATGTCTTCAACTCTTGTAGAGAAATAAGCACTATTAACCGGTTCGCGAAACTGAAATAATGCTTATACCTTGATCCCGCTACATTAACTCGAAGCGGTAACTCCTACAACACTCGATCCCTCAAGATCGACTCGGAGCCTCGTCTCCTACAACGCTCTGAGTTGTAACTCCTACAATCATAATCCCACAAGATCGACTCGGAGCCTCAACTCCTACAACTACCTCTCTCATTAGAGGTATACAACAATACAAAAAACAGAATTTGTGATCTTCACTTGATCAATGAAACTTCTCACAAAACACAAAACCTCTATATTGATTAGGAATTGAGGATTCAAACTTGTGTATGAGAAACTAAAGATATTGGAAGAGAAAAGCTTAGAAATTTTCGTGGATTTTTCTCTCAAGGATTGGAAGTAGAATAGCTCTGTAAACTCTTGTAAAACTGGTGTAAAATTTTTATAAAACTTGTTAAAAATCCTCTGCAAACGATTAGTTTTATCGCAAAGCCAAATAAAATCATTTGCTAAAATTCAGCAGAGAAAAGTCAACTAGCTTTCGAAAGTGAGTGCAAGGCTTTCAACAAGAACATCCACAAACGATTATTTTTTTAAAACTCAAAAGTTCATTTTCGAAAGCTATGTATTGGCTATCGAAAGCACTTTCGATAGGGCCAAGTTTTCAAAGAGAGACCTATCACAAATACATCTCTGTAAGATTTTGAACTCTTTGGAAAACACTGTCGAAAATGTGTTTTGAGTTATCGAAAATTATTTTTGACAGTTAGTGAAAAATGATAAGAAAACTATCGCAAAGGAGTCAATTCTGCAATCAACTGAACTCACTATAAAAACATTGTCAAAAATATACAAAAAGCTGTTGAAAGTTGTTTAGCTCAAACTCGGACTTGTTCACGCTGAGTATCCATTTTTGAAAGCTATGTATGTACCCGGCAAAAATGGTTCAGGTTTTCTGATTCTTAAACTTGATTTAAATCAATTTTAACTTTATAAATCAAACCAAATAAGTTTTTTAAACTATTTTGAGCACTAATATGTATGGATTAACTACACTGCATATTTCAAATAATAAAACTCATTTATGAGATTAATACTCATTAAAATTGATTTTTCACTGAAAGCAAACTTTTTAGAAACTTAACTTTAAATTCATTTTATAATAGATATTGTATATATCTTTTTTTAAAAACTCATCAAACCAACAAACAAAGCCGAGTGTGTGTATTCAAGCTTGAGTAAACATTCTATAATCTAAAACTTTAATAAATCTTCTAAATTTACAAACTCAAGTTCTATAATCTAAAACTTTAATAAATCTTCTAAACTTGCAAACTCAAGTTCTATAATCTTGAAATGAAGGCTTCTTGAAGATGCTTCACTTGAATTCGACTTCTTGAGCTTCAATCATCAACTTTATATATTCCAATGTATATTTGTTGAAGTTGAGTTTTACGATATGATCTTAAATAACCTGTAATCTTTATAAATATCTCAAGATCTTTAGTTCTTTAACTACATGAGATGTGAATCTTCAAAGCACATGTAATTGAACCTTTGGGCCAACAACCCTCTCTCCATTTCTTCTAAGGAGTTGCTATGGCCACGTCGTGTTTGTGCTCTATGTTATCATCCGAGTTGCTATGCCCACATCGTCTTTGTGCTCTATGTTGTTATCCATGCTCTTATCCCAACATGACATTGATCAGTTGGCAAATCATTATGTCCGCAACTTGTTCAGGTACCGTTTGTACAGTTGAAACTAAATAAATTCACCTCCATAGTATTTTATGATGTTGATATCACGGTTAGTATTTTAACCATAGTATTTTAACCAACTTAACGAACTTGTTCAGTTACCTCCAAAGTATTTTGACCAACTTATTCTATGACATTTGTGCTTCTATGGTGGCCTTATCATTTTTCCTGACTTCCTGCAGTGTAAAAATGGAAGAATGTCAAATGTACAGTTCAGACTTTTGGGTGAGGAAATGAGTGCATATTATCTTAGCTGATCTCTTAATGCTGTGAATAATGTGAAACTATGATGCATAAAAGTTGGACGCAGTAAATATAAGCTTCTAGCTTTGTGTTGGACGCAGTAAATATAAGCTTCTACCTTTGTGTTATTTACTTGGTCAGGAAAGCTAGAGTTGGCGATACTGCAGAATATATGTTAAAATTCAAAATTTATGGGATGTAGTGATACTTGTGTTGATGGGGAAATACTGTTCTATAGACACACTACGGGAGCTCATGAGCGTACCTTGTGTATCCATCTAAACATCTGCCTGATTTTCAGCCAGCGGTGTGACTAAAAGTAGCTTGATTTGCAAGGTGGCTATTTTTTTTATTTTTATTTTTGAAAATTACGTATTAAAAGGAGTCTTTTCTTCTTGCAGATAGCTATTACTGCAGCTTTAGGATTTGATAGTTACCTGGTCATGCGTCATGGGGCTGGTCCTAACATCTGTGTGCCTGCTATAAACTCCCATTCAAGCGACATAGTCAATGATGCTGGTACTATGGCTGTTGAAATGGAAACCTTATCTACAAAAGATGAAGACAGTGGGCGGCGGCTGGGGTGTTACTTTTGCAATGATGTTGTTGCTCCTATAGATGTAGTCCTCTTGAAAACACCCTTTTTCGTTCATTTCTCTTTTTAGCATGACTGTGTAGAGTGATATAGAATTTACTAACCCATGTCCAAACTATGCAGTCAACTTCAAATCGCACATTGGACCAGCAGTGCACAGTAACAAGGCCTGGACTTGCACCCATTGCTTCTGCACTTGCAGTAGAACTGCTAGTGGGGATTTTACATCATCCTGATGGGTAAATTAAGATCTCTCCACTTTTGAGGAACCAACTGCTTTTTATTTGCTCACAGTTCATGCATTTTATAAATGTTTCTGTTCACTTTTTTGGGGTTTGGATGCATATAATGATGGGATAGGAAAAGGGATCAGGAAGGAGAAAAGGAAAGAAATGCAGTAATTTGCTTTCAGTTAGCTACCTAAAAGTGGCTGAAATGCTTATTGTCCTATGAGAAAAGAATAGCTTGAGATTTTCTTTCCTTTTTCACTGTCACTATCACTTTCTTTTAATCACCAGATAAGGGAATGCAATTTCTTTAAATAGCTCTCCTTTACTTTCCTGCATAGAGAATCAATAATACCTATGTGTTTGCTTTTCTAACTCACACTATTTTGGTCTTTTCAGGATTCATGCTCCTGGTGAGATTGCTAATTCCATTGTAAGCAGCATTGAGCAACCTCTTGGTATATTGCCTCATCAGACCCGAGGTCCCTTCCACAATTTACTCAACTGACACTTCTTGGCTATTCATCAAACAGTTGCACAGCATGTAGCACTGCTGTAAGTAATTTCTCTATTGTTGTCACGCATACATATATACACAGCCTCATGCGCACACGCGCACACGCACACACACTGGGTGCATTGACGAATGCTTGCTCTTGCTGCATGTAGCTTGATCACTTTTGTTGTGTTCTTATGTAGTAATGTTGAATTGCAAGGATTGCTCTTTTGTCCATTTTTGTGCGCCAACCTCTTTCTGTTTTGTTCCCCATTTCAGGTGGTGTCGGAATATAGAAGAAGAGGATTGGAGTTCATCCTACAAGCTATCAACCACCCCACCTATCTTGAGGACCTCACAGGATTAACTGAGCTGATGAAGTCAGCAAGTACGTTCCAATTGGACTGGGATGATGAATCTGAAGATGCTGATTTCTGAGGTATTGAACTGCTGTTGGGGTTTGAAAGAAGTTGGCAAATCAGATGCCAGAAACCCTGTACACTGACAACCACTGTATGCTGTGCCCACAAACACATGAAATCATTCTTTTATTTCAGCTATAAAGAAATACCCTCACAGAAGAACAGAAAGAAATAGTTGTGCAATTGTACAACTTGTATATTGTCATTTATATTATTAATGAGAGCTGAATTTGCTTTTCAAGAATTTGCAACTAAGTTCTATGTTTGATTCTGATTTCTGAGGCATAATTGACTGATGTTTCACCTACAAATGAATAAATGCTATTTGTTGAGCGATGAGATTGTTTAGTTCTCAACAAATCCCTGCCGAGTGCTATATGGTTTTGGAACTCTTCATTTCTACTTGCTTGGCTTCAAGTATCATTATGTTATGTGAAGTTATGGAATAAAGTGCAGAATGCTTGATTTTCGATGACTGAAATTCAAAGCTTCAACGCTGCAACCACACGGGTGGAGGACTTCGCCTTCAAACTCACAGATTGACAGTAAAATTTTTTCCATTACTCGCTGGAACTGGAATTGTTGTTTCCATTTTCTAAAACACATCTGATCCTTCAAGTCCAAGCCAAATTAAGAGCAGCAATTGGTTCCACAGACACAAACTCACCGGGAAGTTGGCAAGAGATGCGAGCAGCTTCAGTAATAAGTAATCTACTTATAGTCACAACTCTGAGTATCAGAGTCCACCAGAATGGCCAAATTATATAATCTTCATTTCAATTAAACCTTCTGCTGATCAAACAATCCTTGCTTGAATGTATGGTAGCTGTAGTCTGCAGTCTTGGATGTTGATATGACATGAATTCTTCAGTCAATGCGCGCGTGTGTGTGGGGGGGTCCTTTAAGAAGGGTATGAAGGTGAATTCTTTCCATTCAAATTCAATGTTAGATCATTCAATTGCAAATCTGCAATGTTGAAGTTGATCTACATTATTAAGAGTGCTTAAAAAGAAAAATTCAAGTGTTCTGAATATTTTTAGCTTATTTAAGCGCAAAATGGATGTCCAAAATAGTGATTTGGTTAGTTTAATGGTATAAAATATTTGAAACCTAATAAAAGTTAGTGTACAAGGGTTTTTAAATGTTTAGATCATAATCAAATGGTCAGATTGAGATTTGTATAGCTAAAGTCATAGATTTAAGTAATATGCTACTTTCGTTAGTTCCGGAAGACTTCGAGCCCAAATCTTTCCCACTCAAATATAACCATACATCATCCAAGTACAAGATCCATTCCATTGATGTTGATCTATATTATTTCAAGTATCTATTAATCAAGAATCAAGTATTTTAAATATTTTTTACCCATACATCAAATAGGAAAAAAAACAGACAGACGGCCTAATAGTGAGTTGGTTAGTTTAACGGTAACAAAAATTGATTTTTAGGGGTTTTTAAATGTTTAGATCATGATCAAATGACCGGATCGAGAATTTGTATGTCTAAAAACATAGAGCTAATGAACTCACTACTTTTGGCCGTCCATTTTAAGCCGCTTGATGGATGGGCAAAAAGTATTCAAAACACTTGATTTTTATTTTTACTTACTTTAAATAATATATATCAACTTCAACGGAGTAGATCTTGTAATTGAATGTCGGATGTTGGCATTCGAGTAGGAAGGAATCGGGCTCAAATCCTTCCGGAATAACACAAGTCTCTCTCTCTCTCTCTGTGTGTGTGTGTGTGTGTCTATATATATGTGTGTGTATATATATATGTGTGTGTGTGTGTATATATACACACAGAAATATGTATATCAGCCGACGGCTGAGAGACCCTCTCAGCCTGCGGTGACGTGGCACATTATTAGCCACACTAGGAAGGACGCCCCGCCTATTGAAACAGTTGAAATTACTAAATGCCCATGCGGTAAAAGATAGTGGATATGTATAGTTTATTATTTTTTTTATATTTTTGACGTTAGTCAATATTATCACAATTATCTTTTATAACTGCGACCAACTTCATCAAATCACGAAACTAATTTGAATGCTTCTTTATTAAAAAATTTTTTACAATTTGAATGCTTCTTTATTAAATTTTTTTTATGTAGATATTATATATTTTAGGAATGTGCCCAAGCTCGTAGTTGTCAATAAAATAATTTCTCAATAGTTTTAATTTTTTTTTACGCAGATATTATATATTTTAGGAATGCGCCTAAGGTCATAGTGGTCAATAAATTAATTTCTCAATAGTTTTAAAAGCGCCCTTTATCGCACTGTACAGTTATTTAATTTGTAAATTTTTTATGATATGATATGTAAGAATTTTACTGATTTCGAATATACTTTTTTCGCTTGTAATGTATAAATTATTTTTTTTTTTTACATATTGAATGCGAACAAGGACTGCGACTATGATCGCAGTGCTTAACGAGAGCATGTCGTGGATGTTTTTTTGCTAAGTTAAATGTAATAACGGTGACTAAGAACTGATAATATAATCGCAGTTTACGTATTATTTTATATATTTGTTCTTCACTGTGACTGTTGTCTCAGCCGCCTATAAACTATTAAATTGTTTTTTACATATTGCATGCGATCAAGTACTGCGACTATGGTCGCAGTACTTACGACAGCATTTTGTGGATGATTTTTTCGCTAGGTTAAATGTAATAACGGTGACTAAGGACTGATACTATAGTCGCAGTTTACGTATGATTTTATATATTTGCTCTTCACTGTAACTGTTGTCTCAGCCGCCTATAAACTATGAATTTTTTTACTTATTGCATGCGAACTAGGACTGCGACTATGGTCGCAGTGTTTAAGGACAGCAGTCGCAGTTTTCTAATCTGGGATATACAGTGAAATATACTAATTTGAGAGGATTGCGATCATGTTCGCAGTATTATCCGTTTATATAGTTTAATTTTAGATTGTGACCATGATAGCTGTTTTTAACTTTATTGAATGCAAAACGATCAAACTATTTATGACTGGACAGCGACCGTTGTCGCAGTTTCATATGTAATTATTATATGAGTACTGCGACCATTATCGCAGATAAGATGCAGAAATAATAACTATACGATATACTTTATATGTATTTTAAAAATATAAAAGATTATTTTACAGATAGAAGTAAATTTTATTTATAACATAATATGGTCAGAAAGAGACCTTACAAAAAAGAGCATTAAAAGCTCTTAAAAGAAGACAAAATAACGTTGAATATCAGAAGATCAGGAAATCCTAATCCTCGTCGTCATCACCATCATAAGCAGATTCGTCGTCTTCATTCTCCTCGTCTTCCTGTTCATCACTTATTTCCTCATCATCTTCCTCTTTTGAGAGTGTTTTGGTTCATCGATAAACTCCCAGAATGGATCGTCTCTATCAAGCTCTTCGTCCGATCCTTGTCGAGAAGAACCTGTTAAAGATATGCTCAAAGAAAGCGAGCCTCTAGCATCAGAGGACATGCTTTCATCAAGCATGTCTCTGTAAAGTGGCAGAGGAATAAGTTCCTCCTCACTAAGCCCCATGAAAACTTCATCATCCTCATAAAGAGGAGGATCAGATAAAATATTATTTGATATAGTGAGATAGTCAAAAGGAGTGAAGTCCAAACTGGTATCAGATTCACTAGAATACCCTGAAGAAAGAGGACCGGTGGGTGAATGATTGAAGTTGAAATCTGAGTGTTCAGAGGAAGAAGATGGGGAAGACATGATTCAAGAATGAATTATTTTTTGAAAGTTTTGAAATCAAATTGAAAAGGAAGAGCACAAATATCGTTTTTAGATATGAGATAATATATTAGTTACAAGCACTATAAAAAGGTCCATAATGTGAAAGAACATGAATAGTAATAATAATTGTTATAGGTGACGGTTAAGTATTCGAAGAAGTGGTAAAAAGAAATTAAATATTTAATTGAAGAGTTATGACGGGAGAATCCGAAGAGTTCCTTTTTTCCAGAGGTTTATTACGTGAACTACAAATTAACTTTTTATAAAATTTTTTCCTATATCTTTAGATTACGTATGGTGCACATCTTTCCTTTATCGAGATTAATATTAGTGCATCTCTTTTTTTGAGACTGTTGTATCACGGTAGATAGAATATTAATTACTTCATTTAATTCAGAGTAATTAATATAATATTTTATAAGATGTGATATACGCGGACCGATCTCAAGATCGCAGGGCTAATTTACTTTGTAAAATTATCAAAAATCTGTTACATAAGGCATGCGAAAAAAGACAGAAACTGTAATCGCAGTGCTGAATGATAGCATGTTTCGTCTGTTATTTTTATGCGAATAAGGAATAGGATTAGGGTCGCAGACGTCATATAAAATTGAAAGTTATATTATATTAAGTCTGCGACCATGGTCGCAGTGATCGAAAGTTTTGTTATACATTGACTGCGACTAGTGTCGCAGTCGTCATATAAAATTGAAAGTTATATTATATTAAGTCTGCGACCATGGTCGCAGTATTCGAAAGTTTTGTTATACTATGACTGCGACTATGATCGCAGACTTTGTAAAATGATCAGAATTCTGTTACATAAGGCATGTGAAAAAAGACAGCGTCTGTCGTCGGAGTGCTGAACGATATAATGTTTCGTCTGTTATTTCTATACGAATAAGGAATGCGAAATAATTAACCATTGTATTTCATTATTTTTTTACACTATAAATTTGTAATAGAAAAATCAATATACGGTTGCTCCACATTAAATTTCATTTTTCTATTTATTTCAGTTTCTTTTATTAAACCTATATGAATTGAAAATAACACGAAATAAAATAATAAAAATATTATATAAAAAATAATAGTTTTTTATGTTTCAAACATGTTTTTTACTTTTCACTGCTGCTGTTTATTTCACATTATTTTGATTCAAATTTTTTTCCATTATAATTTCGATGTAGTAGAATTAGAAATTTTATAACTGTAGATATATTCAACTGAAAATTCTCTGTAAATTACAAATTTTTTAAGTAAAATTTTGTTGTGGATGAGTTTTTGCTAGTTTAGAAGTAAAATGGGGTAAAATTTTGTTGTGGATAAGTTTTTGCTAGTTTAGAAGTAAAAAAGAGGTATTTTGGTCAATTTAATTCACGATTCTTTAGGCGGGATTTTTTTTCATTTTTTTGGCACCTACATTCTGCGACCGATATGTGGCATATATTCAGCCACGTCACCGCCGGCTGAGAAACTCTCTCAGCCGTCGGCTAAGGTACAGTAACCCCATATATATATATATATATATATATATATATATATATATATATATATATATGTAGAGAGAGACTTGTGTCCTTCCAAAAGGATTTAGCCTGAATAATTCTCACTCAAATTCAATTCTCCGACATTCGAATATAAGATCCACTCCATTCATGTTGATCAATATTATTTCAAGTATCTATAAACTAAAAATCAAGTGTTTTGAATACTTTTTGCCCATCCATGAAAAGAAGCAAAATGGACGGCCGAAAGTAGTGAGATCTATGTCTTTAGACATACAAATTCTCCATCAGACCATTTCATTATGATCTAAAGATTTAAAAACCCCTACAACCCAAGTTTTGTTAGGTTTCAAATGCTCTACACCATTAAACTAACCAACTCACTATTTAGGCCGTCCGTTTTTTCCTACTTGATGCATGGACAAAAAGTATTCAAAACACTTGATTTTTGATTTATAGATATTTGAAATAATATTGATCAACTTAAATGAAGGGGATTTTGTATTCGAATGTCGGAGGGTTGAATTTGCGTGGAAAGGATTCGGACTCAAATCTTTTTGGAAGGATGCAAGTCTCTCTCTCTCTCTCTCTCTCTCTCTCTCTCTCTCTCTCTCTATATATATATATATATATATATATATATATATATATAAAGAGACAGATATAGAGAGAGAAAGAGATAGACTTGTGTTGTTCTGGGAGGATTCAAGGACGAATCCTTCCCACTCAAATACAACCCTATGGCATCTGAGTACAAGATCCACTCCATTGAAGTTGATCTACATTATTTCAAATAACTAAAAATCAAAAATCATGCATTTTAAATATGTTTTGTCTATCCATCAAGTAGGCGCAAAATGGACGACCGAAAATAACATATTACTTAGATCTACACCTTTAGACACAAATTCTCTATCCGACCATTTCATCGTGATCTAAATACTTACAAACCCTCACAAATCAATTTTTGTTAGATTTCAAACATTCTACACCGTTAAACTAACCAGCTCACTATTTCGGTCGTACATTTTGTGCCTAGTTGATGGATAGACAAAAAGTAATCAAAATACATGATTTTTGATTTTTATTGGAATAATGTAGATCAACTTTAACGGAGTGGATCTTGCACTCGGATGTCGGAGGGTTGTATTTAGTGAGAAGGATTCGGCCTCGAATCCTTACGGAATGATATAAGTCTCTCTCTATATATTTACATATATAAGACTTGTGTCATTCCGGAAGGATTCGTGGTTGAATTCTTCCCACTCAAATGCAACCCTACGACATTCAAATACAAGATCCATTTTGTTGAGTTGATGTATATTATTTTAAGTATCTATAAACCAAAAATCAGGTATTTTAAATACTTTTTGCCCATTGATCGGGAAAAAATCGTGCACAAAAAGTGTATGTTTTGAAATCAAGATTTAAAGTGTGTGCTTTGGCTTCCTTGATACTTCCGTTATAACATAGAGGCTAAATGGGTCGAATCTACAGGGACAGGAAGTGATAGAAGCTTTACCAGAATGTTCACGTGTGTGTTAAAGTTTCTTCAACATTTTAAAGAATCAAAAGAAAAAGAACAAAGAATAAAAGAGAAGAGTACGGTGAAACACGAAGAAGTGAGAAACATAGAAGAAATGGTTTTGTGATTTTTGTTTGTATATCTAAAATAAAGTAAAAAGATAAAGAAAACTCATGGCTACTAACTACTAATGGCTCCACTAACCATGCTAACCTTTTAGTGATAGTTGCCTCACATGTATCATTGGCCATCGCTAGTCCTTGGTTCAAGAGCGTTTCAAAATATGACCCATATGTTGACTCATCACATCTAAACTCAACAAAGCAAGTGCAAGCTACACTTAAACCATCAAAACTAAATAAGAGTAAGCATGGAGTAAAGTAATGTTAGCTTGTTAGAGAGTTAGAATGTTAGAGTGTTAGAATTCATCATCATGAGCCATCAATGGCTCTTGCAAGAGTAAGGCCAAGTAGAGGCTATTAGATTAATGTGGATTGTCAAGTAAGAAGGTAGTAAGTTAGTGGTTAGTAATTAGTTTCCATGAGAGAAAATTAGCTAAACATGTAAAAGGAGTTAGAAAGAAAAAAACAAAGAGAGATAAAGAGAGAACCTTTCATAGATTGTCACCTTCTATTACAAGCACTCTTACTTTCCAACCATGTACCACTCTCTCTCCTATTAAAAGATCTACAAGAAATAGAAAATACAAAGAATGATGAAGAAGAACAACTAAACTAAACTATCCAAAACTACAATAAGAGAAAAACCCTAAAAACTAACCTAAAAACACTTCAAAAACTCCTCCTCGCATGCTCTAGAAATCTCAGGGTATTTATAGGCAAAACTAGGCACCATGGTACAGGTACGGAACTGCACGTCAAATCTTGGCACGCAGCTCCACACCAGAGCCACAAAAACGCAGCCCAGGCCGTGGAAACCAGGGCGGCGCGCGCAGCGCCGCCTGCTGCGCGCTGTCCGCTTGTCCCCCTGTCGGCTGCATATCCCGATTTCTGATTTTGAACCCCTAGTTTTGACGAAACAGCCCTCCAAAGTCAATGACTATATTTGTACGTTTTTAATCACCAATTAAATGGTGATTTGGGGTCCTCTTCTTCATTTCATGCCATGGACCTAGAAACATACAAGAGGGGTATTATTAGCAGAATTTAATATTAAATAAATGTGAATATGTGGTATGAAATATTCAATTTTAGAGACTAATCACACCCCCACACTTATCTTTTGCTCGTTCCCAGCAAAACAAAAAGCCTAAAGAAATTATTACACCACTTTCGCAGGTGAGGTGATTGCACTGAGCATGTGCAACAAGTTATTAAACCTCTAGGTTTCCCTTAGAGGAGAAATTTTGTCTCCTAAGGGTTTTCAGCGGATTACACCCACAAAATCCATAACAAAAGAAATCAAATGTAAGCATTTTTGAAAATGCATTTTGAAATAGAAAAAAAAGTGTTGAAGAATTTTTGCAAAAATATAAGTAATCCAAGGTCATAAGTTAACCTGAAATTATTCTTCCTTAAAATATATTTACAAAATCTTATTATAAATTAAATGTAAGAATTTAAAATTGAATTGATTCTTTGATCTTTCATAAAACTCTTAGAAAAATATGCACTTTGTGAACTGTGAAGATTTTTAGGATATTGACTTAAACTTTCATGCCATTGATTTGTGTATATTTATTTTTCTCTCTTTTTTCCTTTTTTCTTCCCTTATTTTTCTTAGCCTTTCTTATTTACCCCGGTAGTGAGCATTTAGCCGGTGACTCCCAAACCAGATAGTTTTAAGGCACCAGATGAGAAAACATCCCTCGGACTTAAGGACTCGAGTAAATAAGGCCACAAAACTAAAGGGAATTATTTTATTTTTGTCCACCATTTTTGTATGAATAATCATGCTTCTTGAGGCATAATTACCCAACTTCAATGAGTGATTTTATTATCATCATTTTTTATATATTTTTTAAGACATTTTCAATCTTTGTTTCAATCCCAAAAAAATTGTGTAAGTGTGAAGTGCATAAATCTAAGGCAAAAAATTCAAGATCAAATTATCTTTTCAATCTTACTTCTTTATCCTAAAATTTAAATAAGATCTATTATTTTGACTCAGTTTATAAACTCATAATTTTAGGTCTTCCTAATTCTTAAGATAATCTTAATTTTCTAAAAATAAATCAAAACTATTTATCATATTTCAAAAAGTTTTGTAAAAAGAAAATAAAAAGGTTTTTATACAAAAGAAAATTTTAACAAGTTCAATGTAAAGCTAACTATGTTAGTAAATCCTCCCCTACACTTATCTCATGCATTGTGCTCAATGCATCGTGAATGTGTATATACATGAAACAAATAGAAAGGGAAGAAAAATTACCTCATGGTTGTGGCTCTGGTGGTGGTCTGATTGGGCTAAGCGTTGCTACCAAATCAAGATAATGTGGTGGCTCACGGAATTCACCTTTATTGACCTCTTTTTTATTAACATATTTATAATCCCTAATATTTATAGGATCATGCAAGATCCTATCATGAAAATTATTCCCTTTACATGATCAATCTTGGAAGATCATTACTGAGTCATTATGGTCAACACCTTGGTCCAACGCTAAAATATGATTTTGTGGAATGAATGATTTGGGCTTTATAATGAAAAGTTTGAGAACCAATACTAACTCAGGAAAATCAACTTTGGCTTCGAGAGTCGGCTTAGGTTCAAGAGTTGAGTCCAAATCAAAGAATTTAATTTCACATTCTATTTCCATCAATGAAATGTGACTATCCAAAAGAAGTGGTTCAGTTTCTAAATCGATAGATACAGGAATCAATGTTAGCTCAGGCAATGGGTCCAAGTTGGGTAAGGATGCCGGAGTCAACATAGATTCAAAGATTGGAATTGAATCACAAAGTTGTAGGTCGGGTTCACATTCATATTCAAGTTCAATTTCATTGAAATGGAAACTTGCCAATTTGTCAATTGGTTGATATTGGTCAAGTTCAAAGTTTTGTGATGAAATTAAATCTTGGTCAAAGTCTTCAAGATTCCATGATTTTTTATTTTCATCAATATGATTAGAAGTGTTAGGAATAGTTAAAGATTGGGTAGGGAGAGTTTCCTTATTCCTACACATGTTTTCCAATCGACCAAGTCTTGCTTTTATTATATTGAAAGGATTGCTTTGGAATTGAATCATGGATTCCGTACTCTTTTCTAAGTCGGTATGTTCTTCTTACTGTGGGACCTGAAAAATGGAGTAAGGATCTTGAATTTGAAAACTTTGATGGGATTTCGAGTCCTCTAGATTTTAAATTCGTCCCTCGAGTTCCTCTAAGGCTTCCATCCTCTTTTCCCACTCAATTGGTTCTTTTAATGGTTGTTCGGGGGAAGGAGTATATGAAGCTGGATGTTGGTAAGGTGGTTAACCATAATACTCGGGGGATTTGTATCCCCACTGACTCGATGAAGAGTGGTGATGATTATTCCAGTCTTGTTCATGGTATTGGAATGGGGCACATATTGAGTCGGATAATCTAAACTCGGCATATAAGGTTGGTTCATGTTGTACATAGCCGGGTCAGAGTTATCCGAGTCAAATGAGGTCAGGGTGAAACATGAATTCATATTAGGATTGGAAAAATAATTGTTGTTAAAATCCATTTCACAATTTATAAAAGAGGAAAACAAACAAACAAATAAAGAAAAAGAAAAAGAAAACAAGCCTATGTTAGAGTTGACTTAAACCTAGACGACTCCTAACTAGTTAGACTGTCCACGAGGGTGCCTTGTTAGAATCTGACCACAAGTTAATTAGCCAGGTAGGGGCAAGATCAGTGGGATGTATCCGTGCCGGAGAAACGGGCCTAATTATGCCAACCACTGTTCTTCGAGGTTTCGCCTCTCAATCTCCAACCTTAAATACCGATTTGACAAGAGTCAAATTCTAACAACTTTCCTCTTAGGTCAATCTCCTAAATGAGTCCGAGATGTCCCTAGGGGCCAATGTCTAGCAATTTTTATTTTGGCTTGGGTTGTGTGAGTGAGGAGATGATTTTTGGGCTAAGGGAGGGTAATGACTTTCCCACCTTATGTTGTATTGAGTTTTACCCTTAAGTTTAATTCGTGCAAGTGTGCAATATAGGTAAGAATGAACACACAAAGAGAGTAAATCACCCACGTGTTTGTCCTAACTATATGCTATGCAATATGTACACCTCCATCAAGATCACAACAACACAAGAATAAATACAGTATATTAGAATTGAAATTGACACGTGCCTGGGTGCAGATATCTAAACAGTTTTAAAGTATCCAATTATCGTATTTTATTTCTTAAAATTATTATAGTGCACATGTAAAATAAAAAAAGCAACAGAAGAATATAATAATATATAAGAATTTATCCAACCACACAAAAGCAAGTGTGGACTTCTGCAAAGATAAAAATTATATCTGCCCACTAAAAAACAAAGAAGAAAAGTTAACAAAAATGTGAAATCAAACCGTTCCCATCCCCGGCAACAGCGCCAAAATTTGATCGGGGGAAAACCACACACGAAAAGTGTATATTTTGAAATCAAGATTTAAAGTGTGTGCTTTGGCTTCCTCGATACTTCCGTTATATCATAGAGGCTAAACGGATCAAATTCACAGAGACGAGAAGCGATAGAAGCTTTATCAGAATGTTCACGTGTGTGCTAAAGTTTCTTTAACATTTTAAAGAATCAAAAGAAAAGAATAAAGAATAGAAATAGAAGAGTACGGTGAAACACGAAGAAGTGGAAAACATAGAAGAAATGGTTTTTGTGATTTTTTTTTGTATATCTAAAATAAAGTAAAAAGATAAAGAAAATCCATGACTACTAACTACTAATGGCTCCACTAATCATGCTAACATCTTAGTGATAGTTGCCTCACATGTATCGTTGGCTATCACTAGTCCTTGATTCAAGAGCGTTTCAAAACATGACCCATATGTTGACTCATCACATCCAAACTCAACAAAATAAGTACAAGTTACACTTAAACCATCAAAACTAAACAAGATAAGCATGGAGTAAAGTAATGTTAGCTTGTTAGAGAGTTAGGATGTTAGAGTGTTAGAATCAATCATCATGAGTTATCAATGACTCTTGCAAGAGTAAGGCCAAGTAGAGGCTATTAGATTAATGTGGATTATCAAATAATAAGTTAGTAAGTTAGTGGTTAGTAATTGGTTGCCATGAGAGAAAATTAGCTAAACATGTAAAAAGAGTTAGAAAGAAGAAAACAAAGAGAGATAAAGAGAGAACCTTTCATAGATTGTCTCCTTCTATTAAAAGCACTATTACTTTTCAACCATGTACCACTCTCTCTCCTATTTCAAGATCTATAAGAAATAGAGAATACAAAAGATGATAAAGAAGAATAACTAAACTAAACTATCCAAAACTAAAACAAGGGAAGAACCCTAAAAACTAACCTAAAAATACTTCAAAAACCCCTCCTCGCATGCTTTGAAAATCCCAGGGTATTTATAGGCAAAACTGGACATTAAGGTACAGGTACGAAGCCGCTCGTCAAATCTTGGCACGCGGCTCCACACTAAAGCCGTGGAAACGCGGCCCACGCCGAGTTTTCGCAGCTGTACCAGGGCGGCGTGCGCAGCGCCGCCTGCTGCGCGCTGTCCGCTTGTCCCCATGTCGACTGCATATCCCGGTTTCTGATTTTGGGCCCCTAGTTTTGACGAAACAACCCTTCAAAGTTAATGGCTATATTTGTAAGATTTTAATTACCAATTAAATGGTGATTTTGGGTCTTCTTCTTTATTTCATGTCATGGACCTAGAAACATACAAGAGAGGTAATATTACCAGAATTTAATATTAAATAAACATAAAGATGTGGTATGAAATATGAAATTTTAGATACTAATCACCCATACATCAAATAGGAAAAAACGGACAGCCTAAATAGTGAGTTGGTCAGTTTAACAGTGTAAAATATTTGAAACCTAACAAAAATTGGTTTGTAGGGGTTTTTAAATGTTTAGATCATGATCAAATGGTAAGATCGAGAATTTATATGCCTAAAGATATAAATCTTACCAACTAATTACTTTCGGCCGTCCATTTTGTGCCCTTGATGGATGGGAAAAAAGTATTCAAAATACTTGATTTTTTATTTTTAGTTATTTTAGATAATAAATCAACTTCAACGAAGTGGTCTTTTATTTGAATGTCGAATGTTGGTATTTGATTGGAAAGGATTTGTTGGCCCAGAGGCCTTCCACTCTAGTTTTGATGATGATTAACTCATATAGTTATAGTTTACTAATAATCTTGTGATGTTTAGTTTTAGATACTTAACCAAGATATTAGTAGGTGATTAGCTTCAACAAAGGTGTTTTGAAGCTTTCACATGGTGATTCAAGAGCCCGAGCGTCAAAGTTCATATCTAGCACTCGTTGGAGTCAAGCTCGGTGGATCACGTTTGGATCGAGTCGACTTGGAGACGGAGCTCTACAAGAAGACTTCGGTACATTGTTTATTTTATGTTTTAGATCCATTTGTAAAGACTAGATAGTGTGATATTCTCAAGTTCACAACACACACACTTGTTTAAGTTTCATGTTTATTAGTTTTCAGTTTTTGGTTTAACTGATCTTGGTTTTCATGAATAGATAGAATCAACAAGTTTACATGATTTAATGTATATTAAATTTGTTCTATATACATCTATGCTTCAACTATTTATACAAACTTAGTTTGATAACTTATTCATGTATTTAGGTTTTGTATTTTAACAAACATATTTTTGGAATTATTGTCAAAAATATTGATATATATATATCTTTCATGTATATTGGATTATATCCATATACTATATGCCTAAAATGTTATTTCAATATCATGTTTTTGTATTTGGATGAGTTTTAGACAAAACGATTTTCCATTTCAAAAATCCTAGTTTTGGAAAATACGAGTTTTAGTTTTCGGCAAAATTTCTAAGTTACAAAAATAGTTCAACTTATTTGTAACATGTCTTGATTTCACTCAAACATGTTTGATTTTCAAAGTATTATACTGAACTATTTTTGTGGATTTTTAAAAATTTTGTAGGATTTATTTGGTAATTAAAAACCCAGTTTTCAAATCCCTTAACCAGCCCTATCAGGCTCTGGCGGTCGACCGGGCCGATCGACTGGACCCAGAGTCAGTCGACCGACGTGCACAAGGTTGTGCACGCTGACCAGCCACTTGGGCCGGTCGACCGAGCGATCGACCGACTGCAAGTACCCCACTCTCGGGTGGGGGCGGTCGACCGGACGGTTGACCGTCCAGAGAGCAATTGCTCTCTGGATTGGCACGGTCGACCGGGCGGTCAACCGGAAGGCTCAACGGTCACTTTTTTGACCGTTGGCCCCGACCGGCCGGTCGACCGGAAGGTCAATTTTGACCTGTCTGCTGCCAACGGCCAGATTCTTTTGGGGGATTATAAATACCCCATTTCAAGAGTGTTTTAGGTAGAACTTTTAAGAGCAAAATTTCTCCTATTCTCTAGTATTCTAAAAGCAAGTTTTCAAAAGAGTTTATTGATTTTTAAAGATCATTCTTTATTTGTTTTCAAGAGTTGAAAAATTAAAGAAAAATATAGATTTGAGATATTTGCTTTGTTCTTCATTTCTATCAAATACTAAGTTGTCTTCCCAAGTATTTTTCCTTGTGATTTGTTTTCCAACATCTTGATTTCTCACACTTGAGCCATATCATTCTATCCTATCTATTAAGATCTTTTGTTTTGTGGGAAAAGAGATTGGTTTGTGGTTGTGGAAACCACCAAGTTGTAAACCCTCCTTGATTTGTATTATCCCTCTAGTGAGAGGTGATTGTAGGTATACCTCTAGTGAGAGGTTGATAGTGGAGGTTGTGCTGGTATCCCTCTTAGTAAAGAGGTGGATTGTGTTTGTATTAGCTTTGTGCCTATCCCTTATTTGTGAGGTTGATATTGATGGCTTTCTGCCTAGCCTCTAAGTGTAGAGATTGTATTTGGTTGAGAGAGGAGTTGTGTACTCCCGATTGTATTTGCCCCAAATTCTCAGTGGAGGTTCCCTGTGTGAGAGTCCTGTGTGGACAAGTTAGTGGATTGGAATCCTTTTGTGTAAAGGTGGGGACGTAGAGCTGTGTGCTCGAACCTCGAAACATATCCGTGTGTTTGCGTTTGATCCATTGACTTTAACTCCCTCCCTCTCTCTCTCTTTTATATTGTGTCTTGCATTGATTCATATTGTCATATCATACTTATATGCTTGGCTTGTTTGTGTGTGCCTCACTTGTGTTTAACCACGAGAGCTTCATATAGCACCTCAACTCTTATTCAGAGGAATCAAGAGGAGTTAGTCCAGAGTCCTTCACCGGGAATTCGGCTACACTCATTAGTTACATTAAGTGTGTTGCATATTGAGTTTTAATTTTCGCATTTTGTTAATTAGATTAGCCGTACACCTATTCACCCCCTCTAGGCGTACTTTCAATTGGTATCAGAGCCTACGCTCCTGATATTTGGTTTAACCACCTAGGAGTGTGATCTTGGTTTTGCTAATCTATCATTTGCTTTTACATTTATATTGTTTACACACACTCATGGATTGCTTGACACCTCCCATGTTTGATGTTTCCAATATTGACATGTGAAAATTTAGGATGTCCATGTACTTAAAAACCCTAAGCTTGCATGTTTTCCTTGCCGCTACCAAGAAATCCTATCTTGATAATAGCAAGCATATAGAGGCCAATGCACAAGCCCTTGAGGCACTTAGAAGCACGCTAAAAAAAGAATATCTTATGTTGGTTTCTAACTGTGATTCCGCTTTTGCAGTGTAGAACACGTTGACCTCATCCGAGCTACAAACGCCCAACATTATGGAGGATGAATCTAGTGGAGAATCCGAGCAACAATGTTACATGGTCCAAGGGAATGACTCCCTTGAGGTATATTTGGAATCTCAATTAGATGATGATGATGCTAGTTCTTCTAGTAATGATTATGTTGATCCAAATGCTTTGAATGAAGAACTCTCAATTGTTTGTGAAAAATTGCTTGAAAAATATAATTTTTTGAAAAAGAGAAGTTTAGGACTTAACAAAGAAAATAAAGATTTGATTTCAAAGCTTGATTTGGTTTTGCAAAAGAAAGTGGAGATTTCTAATGAAAGGGATTCATTGAAATCTAAACTTGATCTTGCCCTAAATGAAAACAAGATCTTGAAAAATAAAAATGATTGTGAAAATATTTTGAAGAAAAATGAAAGTCTATCTTCAAAACTTGTATTTGTTTTAAAAGAAAATGATTCTTTGAAAAATAAAATTGATTTGATTTCACAAGAATTGTAAGATTGTTTAAAGAAAAATGTTTCTTTGAAAAATGATATAGATACACATGTTTGCCATGCTAGTGTGCTTCACCTAGCTCACCTATTGCATGCACCTCTTCTTCTAGGATTGATAATGATATATGTTTGCTAAAGAAGAGTGTGGATTGTTTGGGCTCCACTTTGAGGCAATGTGCCTTAAACCACTCACATTTGGAATCTATGTTTCGAAAGAAACAAGTTCCATCTTTGCATGCACACAAACTACGGCATACACATATTTCGCACGTTCATGTACACAACACTATGTATGCTCATGTGTATACTTGTACACATTGTGGACGTAAGGGCCACCTTGCTAAATTTTGCTATGATAAGATGCATGATTCAAATTTAGCAACTAAATTTATTTGGGTTAGGAAAGGAGCTAACCCCATGGACCCAAAAGAGTGTGGGGTACCAAAGACCACCCCTATTGTATTTGATGTAGGTGTGGGCTCTCGCATGACGTGAGAGTTATGGTGCCTTGAGGTGGATGCATTCCGAGCTTTATGAGGACTATTTGGATGCATCACTTTCAAGGGATGTTTGGTGGGAGGACCACCTTGTTTTGGAGATATAGAGAGTTGCCTTCTTGGTTTTTGGTAACGGTCTCTTACTCCTCATTTATGTTTACATGCTTTCATATTATTCATTTTTAGCATGTTTTGATGTTTCATGATTAGTATGTTAAATGACATGATTATTAGACTTGTGATATGCATGATTAGTATTTGAGACACCCATATTTATATGGATTTATACTTTTGTGCTCTCACATTTGTTTAGCTAATATATATATCATAAATCTAATGCATGTCATTTAAATAATGATCATATGAGTTTTTGTTTTGATTTCTATGCTTCATATTTTGATTACATGTTTAAATGTTAGTTTTCATTAAAATTTGGATATATACTTGTACAACTAGTGAGCCACAAATAGATCATTATATGTTTGTGCCTGAACGCTCATTTGTACCCATTAGATGTACTAGTATAGCCTAGTTTTGATGATTCATACATTTGACTTGTATTCCCATTTTGTACATGTTTTCATGTTTACGTTTAACTTCATGTATATGTCTATTTTGTCTAAACTATTAGCTATACATATATATCCTTGAGCCACTTGCCTTCATGCATATACTTTTGTGGACTCGTTTGTATTTGAATATGTATGTATACTTTAGTTTGTACATGACATACATATACCTTGAAGCCTATTTGATTTGATGATTTTCATGTTTTAACAAGGAATTTCATAATTGAGCTAAATTAACTATTTTCATGATTATGTTTTTCACATAACTTGTACATTCACATTATTTGAGGTTTTCTCATGATTTTGTTTTTATGAGTCCTATATGAGCTTTATATCTTTTGAGTGTCAATTATTGAGTGATTTTCATGTTTCATGAAATATATTTTTATTTTATTCTTTACTTGAAGGATTTCGTACTAGTTTACAAATTTTTCTTTTAACTAGTTCGTATTCTTCATTTTGGAAGAGTTTTCAATTATGTTAAACTATTTTCAAACCTATTTTTGAAAACCCCTTCCATTGAAGGGCGATTGGTTGGGCGACCATGCCTTGTATGTTTCTTATTGAAAATTCATTTTAAACATGTGCATGAAATGGGTGGTAAGTAATATGAGTTATACACTTAATATTTTTGTGTTTTCAATTGGTATCATTGGATCTTTTCAATTGGTATCACTATTGACATTTCTTTTTGTATACTCATACATGTTTTTATATATGTATGCATTTACTTCCAATAGTATCAATTTCGATTGGTATTTTTCCATACACACACACACACACACACACACACACACACATATATATATATATATATATATATATATATGCTTTATTTGTGCTTACTATATCTCTATATCTTTGAGCACAAATTTTAGTTATGCTAAGCTTGATTTCTTAAATGATTATTTTATTTCAATTGATTATATTTCAATTGGTATCATATACAAGCTTATGCATCATTTTGTTTGGTATTTCATAAAGGGGGAGAAAATTCATATTTCACCTTTCAATTGCTTTTGTTATTCTACTCCCACACTTTATGTTGAAAAATAATTGAAAAAGGATATTGATTATTTTTGGTATCATATGCTTTTAATGAAAAATTACTTTCAATTGGTACTAATCTTTACAAGTTGGTATCAAGATTACCTATAAGTTTATTAACAATTGGTATGTTTTATTGATATCAAAATTTTTGGTTGAATTGCTCAAAATGACTTATTTACTTACAATTGGTATTTAATTGGTATTTTGTAACGCCCCGATCCCGCAGGTACGGGGACGTTATGGCGACGTACATACGCAGGGCGGAAAACCCTCACGTACGTACGCTAAGCCTCAGTACGGAAAATCACCTCCATATGTCTAAGAGTTCCAGCAGGAAATAAGTACAAGAATACCTACAGAAAGAGGTTAGTGATCATAACAGATAGGAAAAACAGTAGTAAATAAGATAACAGAAACAAATCACAAAGATACCTATGAATGGTCTCGATGATGAGTCTCCTATGATTCCAATGGACTACCTGACAATACGATAACTCGGATCTCCAACCTGGGCACGCAAACCCAGGGTCGTCAGAAAGCGACCTAGTAAGTGGTAAAATGAAGGAGGAGGTAGTAATATATACAATAGTAATACAAGCACGATACATATATATAATACCTGATGTTGTACTAGTGATATCATATACTAAGTATCTAATAAGCAGTAGAAACATATAAACATGTAAGCAGTAAAAAAATATATAAGTAGGTTATCTTTTAATACAATTACTACTTAGCCGGTTATCATCAGGTCAGGTCTATGGTCGTATCCAGTTTATATCATAAATAATGTTGTCTAGTGGTGACGTAATAGAAATGAACATGCTAGTGGTGACGTGATAAAAGTGAACATGCAGATGGGCATATGCAAAATAACCATAATACGGTGTTGTGCATATACAGTAATGATGTCTGTAAGGTATACAGAAAACAGAATAAATATGATGCAGATTATACATGTAGTACATGAGTCGTATGCCACCGCAGAAAGTGTAACATGTACCAGGTAAAGTAACAAAGTACACATGTAACATGATAGTGGATAAATTATCAGGAACAGTAACAAGTACAACTAAACAAGAGTATACATGTATCAGGTAAGTCATGATATTTATACAATAGTAGCAACCAGTACCATCTGGTATTATAATCACTCTCTTCCAGTGTCTCATACCACTGACAGTTCATACTGGAGCCTGCACTCCAGTCAAACCCATCCGTGAAAAAACACCTAGAGGGGGGTGAATAGGTGTAATTGCTAATCTAATGATTCTTTTTAAAACTAAGTATGATGAATGATGCAACGATCTCTCAAAACAAGACTAAGAGCCGAATACCCCGTGAGAGGTTCTGAACTCCTTCCTCCCAATTCCCCTTGAATGGGTTAGAGGTGCGCAATGCAACCTTGTTGTATGAGATATGATCGATCAAGGCAAAGTATGATGGATGAATAGTGAGATGCACACAATATATCACAAGTATCACAAGCCTGAAGTAATAGCACAAAGAAAGAAACAAGATCACAATCAAGTAATTGAAAGCAATAGTGCAATAGAAATTTAAAAGCAAAATGGAGAGCAAGAGCAAAAGACAATCGCAAACACAAGTATTTGTTTCGAGGTTCGAGCCACCGCTCTACTCCCCGCCTTCACCTCCGTGAAGGGTTTCCACTATCCACCGAGGACGATTACAACGGTCTACCGAAGACCCGAGCACCGAGCTCCACCAAGTACAATAACCTCTACCGAAGAGGTGTCTCCACAAGAACAAGAAGAGGAACAAGAACAAGAGTGATCACAACAAGATCACCAAACTCTTTTACAACACTCTCACTCTTTTTACAACTTCACTATAGAATGAGTTAGGGATTTTTGGCTCTATGAAGTGTAGTGAGAAAAACTCAGTTGTAGAGATGATTTTTGCAAGGGAACACAACTGAAAACTAGCTCAAGAAAGAATTGGAAATGGAGAGCTTAAACACTTTTCTTTTCTCTTTTGAAAACTTTGAAAACTAGAGGATTTTTCTTGGTATTTAGTAAGAGAGTCTTCTCCTCTATTTATATGGAGAAAAATAGGTTTAAAACAATTTATTTAGAGCTTATTTGCTCTAAAAAAGAACTGAAAAACCCTGTAAAAGTCTGCCAAAAAACAGATCAAAAAACAGATTTCAGAATTGCACAAAGAGGAAAGAGCCGTTGGGCAGCAGCAGGCTTGGCGGTCGACCGGGCCGGTCGACCGCCAGCTCAGCTGGTCAAAGAGCCGTTGGCTCGGGTCTTCTTGCGGTCGACCGGCCGGTCGACCCAGAAAACCCGAGAACAAACCTGCTCTCAGTCTTCCTCTAGCGGTCGACCGGACGGTCGACCCAGAAAACCCGAGAGCACTCCTGCTCTCAGACGGTCGACCGCCCGGTCGACCGTAGGACGTGCACAGACGTGCACGCCCAGGCACAGTGGCCGGTCGACCGGGCCGGTCGGCCGGTCGGCCTGAAACAGGAAAAACAGTGTATTTTTGACTTGAAAAATTTTGCAAAATAATTTTTGACTTTAAGGAAACTTAAGTAATATGCTAGTAGGGGTATATAAACAAGATCTAAACATGGTATTTATTTTTGTAAAATATAGAGTTATGTAAATATATTTTTAAGGCATGAAACCTAATTTAAAACATGAAAACTTAAATACAAGACTCACATTTTAACAAAACCAAATTGTGTGTGTGTGTATCCTAGAGCCAATATCCAACACTCAAACTTTAACATTCTATTCTTACATTGGTTCTAAGAACTACAAGCTCTTCAAGGGGGCTTTTCACCATCAAGGTCTTCAACACTTGAGTCTTGAGCCCACTTTGAGTTGACTTGAGTCCAAAACACTTTCTTTTAGGGTGTAAACCTTTTAGTAGAGTTAGAATCCTGAAACACACTTAACAATAGACAATATTAGTACAAATAACTAATATGTTTTGTAATCATCAAAACACACTAAATAAGGGTGATTGTAACCTTGGGCCAACAATCTCCCCCTTTTTGATGATGACAAAACATATAGGTTATTTAAACAAAAATGGAAGAAGAGCATGGAAAGCTCCCCCTTAAATAATGCTATGTATCAAAAATGTCAATGAAGAGCTAAATACATAAGGCATTGAAAACACATAGTTTTGTCAAAAACTCAAATGCAAAACACATAGTTTTATCAAAAACTCAAATGCATCAAAATATACACAATAAACAACCAAAACAATCAAACAAACTCATACTTTTTCTCCCCCTTTTTGTCATACATCAAAAAGGGTTAAACAAACAAATAGAAGAAATTTTTCTTTATGAATCCATAATGCAAAAATTCAACTCACCACAAATAAATGAAAATCTAGCATAATCTAGAGGTTTAGTAAAAATATCGGCAAGTTGAAAATCGGTAGAAACATAATCAATATCAATATCACCTTTCTCATAATGATCTCTAAGAAAGTGATACCTAATGTCAATGTGTTTGGTTTTACTATGTTGATTTGCATTCTTTGTCATGTGAATAGTACTAGTATTATCACAAAATATTTTAACATGATCAAAGTGTAAATCATAGTCAAGGAGAGTATATTTCATCCAAAGAACTTGTGCACAATAAGCTCCGGCCGCAACATACTCCGCCTCGGCGGTTGAAAGGGCTACCGAATTTTGCTTTTTGGAAGACCAAGATACAAGACAATTACCTAGGAATTGACATGTTCCACTTGTGCTCTTCCTATCTACCCTACAACCCGCATAGTCGGCATCCGAAAAACTCGTCATTGAAAATTGGCCGGTTTTCGGATACCACAAACCCATTTCAATAGTGCCCTTAAGGTATCTAATTATGCGTTTAACCGCAATTATATGAGATTCTTTAGGACAAGATTGAAAACGTGCACAAAGACAAACGGAAAACATGATATCCGGCCTACTAGCCGTCAAATACAATAAACTACCTATCATGCTACGATAAACTTTAATGTCTACACTTTTACCTTGTTCATCCTTGTCAAGCTTAGTAGTTGTTGCCATGGGAGTTTTGCTTACTTTAGATCCTTCAAGCCCGAACCTTTTGATGAGTTCCTTTGTGTACTTGGCTTGATTGATGAAGATCCCATCCGTCCTTTGCTTGATTTGGAGTCCAAGGAAATAGTTGAGCTCCCCCATCATAGACATTTCAAATTCATCCTTCATGCATGATTCAAAAGCTTGACAAAGAGATTCATTAGTAGAACCAAAAATAATGTCATCAACATAAATTTGCACAATAAGAATATCTTTTTCTACATGTTTTATAAACAAAGTTGTGTCAATTTTACCTTTCTTAAAACCATTTGAAATCAAAAATGAAGAAAGTCTTTCATACCAAGCCCTAGGGGCTTGTTTTAAACCATAAAGAGCTTTATCTAATTTAAATACAAAATCCGGATGTGTAGGATCAACAAACCCGGGGGGTTGTTCAACATACACCTCCTCTTCAATAAAACTATTTAGAAAAGCACTTTTAACATCCATTTGAAACAATTTAAAATCTTTATATGAGGCAAATGCTAGTGTCATCCGTATGGCTTCAAGTCGTGCTACGGGTGCAAAGGTTTCTTCAAAATCGATTCCTTCGATTTGAGTGTAACCTTGGGCAACTAACCTAGCTTTATTCCTAACAACGTTACCCGATTCATCCAACTTGTTCTTAAAGATCCACTTAGTACCAATTGTTGGTCTATCGTGGGGCCTAGGAACAAGGTGCCAAACTTGGTTGCGCTCAAATTGATTGAGTTCCTCTTGCATGGCTAGCAACCAATATGAATCGGCCTCGGCTTCGAGGACGTTCTTGGGTTCAACATGAGAAATAAATGCATAATGTCCACAATAATCATGAAGTTTAGAGCGAGTGGTTACCCCTTTTGATACTTCACCTATGACGAGGTCCTTGGGATGATGAGGATTGTATCTCCAACCCTTTGGAAGTTGTTGAGTAGGCTCCACTTCATTTGTTTGATTTTCATTTCCTTGAGCCTCTTCTACTTTAGCTTCACTTCCTTCATCATCCTTTGGCTTGTCTCCCATAGTAGTAGTATCCTCCAAGGTCACTTTCTCCAAGCCTTCATCCAAAGCATCTATTTCTACAACATTCTTAACAAACAAGTTAGATTCTTCAAACTTAACATGTATAGATTCCTCAATAGTCAAAGATGATTTATTGAAGATTCTATAAGCCTTACTTGTATTAGAATACCCAACAAAAATTGCCTCATAAGGTTTAGCATCAAATTTTTCTAAATTATCTTTTGTATTTAAAACAAAACATTTACATCCAAAAACCTTGAAATATGAAACATTTGGTTTTCTAGAAAAGTACATTTCAAAAGAAGTTTTTGAAGTATTTTTACACATGAAAACACGATTTGATATATAGCATGATGTATTTACGGCCTCGGCCCACAAATAATGTGGTAGACCATATTCACTTAGCATTGTCCTAGCCATCTCTTGTAAAGTTCGATTTTTCCGTTCAACTACTCCATTTTGTTGTGGAGTTCTAGGACAAGAAAGTTCATGCTTAATTCCATGTTCTTCACAAAAAGTGGTAAAGGGTAGGTTAATGAACTCACCTCCTCTATCACTTCTTATTCTTAAAATTGAAGACTCTTTTTCTTTTTCAACTCTTTTCTTAAAAGTTTGGAAATATGAAAATGCTTGATTTTTGTGTTCAAGAAAGAAAACCAAGTAAACCGTGAAAAATCAAAAACCAAAACAAATGCGAATCTATTCCCACTTAGACTTTTGGTTTGTGTAGGGCCAAATAGATCCATATGGATTAACTCCAAAGGACGTGATGTCATGATATCCTTAATTGACTTGAAAGAAGACTTAGTTTGTTTCCCAAATTGACATGCGTCACAAACTCGGTCCTTTTCAAAATTCAAACAAGGAATACCTTTCACCATTTCCTTTGTGTTTAACCTAGATATGTGGTCAAAAGAAATATGGCCTAATCTTCTATGCCACAACCAAGAGTCGTCATCGAGGGCTTTTAAACAAGTAATATTACAAGACATATTAGACATACCTATCATATAAACATTACTTTCACGAAAACCGAAAACACACAAGTATTAGAAATTCTATCAATTACTTTACAAGCTATATGATCAAAAACAACATCAAAACCTTTATCACAAAGTTGACTAACACTCAAGAGGTTATGCTTGAGTCCATCAACTAAAACTACATTTTCAATTAAAGGGGATGTGCCGAGTTTTACATTACCAATATCGATGATTTTACCCTTGGCATCTTCTCCGAAGGTGACGGTGCCACCTTCATGGTATCTTGATAGGGTTGCAAAGTTGTTGATGTCCCAAGTCATGTGCCTTGAGCAACCACTATCAAGATAGCACAATCCTCTACGTCGTTGGGCTTTGGAAGGTACCTATATCATTTAACAAAATTGTTGACTTTGGTACCCAAACTTTCTTGGGTCCTTGAAAGTTAGTGTTTCGAACCCATACATTATGATAAGATGCACTTAGTCTATCATAGCAAAAATTGGCTAAGTGTCCTTTCCGCCCACAATGTGAACATGAGAACACTCTTCCATACATGAATGCATGATGTGTGTGTGAAGTGTGAGCATGCTTTGAGGGTTTGCCACGATGCAAAGGTTGTGTGGTATGAACATGAGCATGAGCATGGTGAACATTTTTCTTAGGGGCTTGTTTCTTAGAAAACATGGCCTCTATCTTCTTCTTATCAAACTCACAATTTTTTAAAACAATTCCCAATGAGTCTATTCTTTCTTTAAGCATGGTAATCTCATTAGAATCAATTTGTGGAGACTTGCCTTTACAAGAAATCTTATACTTGTCAAAATCTTTTTGAGTGGAAACAAGAGTGGAAAGTAATTCATCCTTTTCTTTAGAAAGAGTAAAAACTTGATGATTAAGAGATTCATTTTCCTTTTTCATTTTTAAATACTTTTTCTTAAGAAAATCATAGTTATGTGATAATTCTACAAAAGCTTCTCCTAACTCATCCATGGAAAGTTCATCATTAGGAGAAGTGGAAGGGGTTACCTTGCTTGTGCTTTCATTAGCCATGAAGCACATGTTGGCGGTATCAATCTCCTCCTCGGATTCGCTCTCGGAATCCCATGTAGCTTTCATTGCCTTCTTCTTGTGAGGCTTCTTTGAGGTGGAGGGCTTCACTTTATCCGGACACTCCGCCACTATGTGTCCCGGTCTTTGACAATTAAAGCAAATGATCTTTCTTTCTTCTTTGCCTCCTTGCCATCTCTTCCTTCCTTGAAATTTAGCCTTGTTGTACATCCTCCGGACGTTCTTCACAAGAAGTGAGAGCTCTTCGTCATCTTCTTCTTCATCGTCTTCGTCGGAGTGTGTGGATTGACTTTTGAAGGCTATTGTCTTCTTCTTGGAAGGAGCCATGTCCTCCCTCACTTTCCTCTCCATCTCATGGGTTTTGAGGTTCCCAATGAGACCAATCAATTCCATCTCTTCCTTGTCATTGAGTTCCTTCAAGGTTGTTGCTTTTACTTCCCATGAAGGAGGAACAGCCCGGATGATCTTTCTAACTCTTTGATCATTATCAATAGCATCACCTAGAGAAGAAAGTCCATTAGTAATCTTTGTAAATCTTGTAACCATATCATCTATGGTTTCATTTTCTTGCATGCAAAAATTCTCATATTGGGACCGAAGAAGGTCAATCTTAGCCATCTTCACTTGTGAGGTCTCTTCATGTGTAACTAGCAAATGTGTCCAAATTTCATATGCGGACTTGCAATGAATAACTCTAGCTATGTCATCATCATTAAGGGCTTGAAGTAGTGCATAGTGAGCCCTAGCATTGGCATCAAATTCTTTGGTCTCTATTTCGGACCAAGTGGATTCATCACCGGGGGGTGCACTAAAGGGTTTGGTCACGGCCTTTGCAACTCGACTACCTAGAGATTGCAAGAAAACGGTCATCTTAACCTTCCATATGGGAAAGTTAAATCCATCAAACTTAGGGGGTGTCTTAATACCATCGGCCATCTTTACTAAGTGAGTATGAATGAAATGATTAGCAATATTAGGATCTTTCTAGGGTTGTTAAGCCAAGAGCCTAGTAACCAAGCTCTGATACCAATTGAAAAAACACCTAGAGGGGGGGTGAATAGGTATAATTGCTAATCTAATGATTCTTTTTAAAACTAAGTATGATGAATGATGCAACGATCTCTCAAAACAAGACTAAGAGCCGAATACCCCGTGAGAGGTTCTGAACTCCTTCCTCCCAATTCCCCTTGAATGGGTTAGAGGTGCGCAATGCAACCTTGTTGTATGAGATATGATCGATCAAGGCAAAGTATGATGGATGAATAGTGAGATGCACACAATATATCACAAGTATCATAAGCTTGAAGTAATAGCACAAAGAAAGAAACAAGATCACAATCAAGTAATTGAAAGCAATAGTGCAATAGAAATTTAAAAGCAAAATGGAGAGCAAGAGCAAAAGACAATCGCAAACACAAGTATTTGTTTCGAGGTTCGAGCCACCGCTCTACTCCCCGCCTTCACCTCCGTGAAGGGTTTCCACTATCCACCGAGGACGATTACAACGGTCTACCGAAGACCCGAGCACCGAGCTCCACCAAGTACAATAACCTCTACCGAAGAGGTGTCTCCACAAGAACAAGAAGAGGAACAAGAACAAGAGTGATCACAACAAGATCACCAAACTCTTTTACAACACTCTCACTCTTTTTACAACTTCACTATAGAATGAGTTAGGAATTTTTGGCTCTATGAAGTGTAGTGAGAAAAACTCAGTTGTAGAGATGATTTTTGCAAGGGAACACAACTGAAAACTAGCTCAAGAAAGAATTGGAAATGGAGAGCTTAAACACTTTTCTTTTCTCTTTTGAAAACTTTGAAAACTAGAGGATTTTTCTTGGTATTTAGTAAGAGAGTCTTCTCCTCTATTTATATGGAGAAAAATAGGTTTAAACAATTTATTTAGAGCTTATTTGCTCTGAAAAAGAACTGAAAAACCCTGTAAAAGTCTGCCAAAAAACAGATCAAAAAATAGATTTCAGAATTGCACAAAAGAGGAAAGAGTCGTTGGGCAGCAGCAGGCTTGGCGGTCGACCGGGCCGGTCGACCGCCAGCTCAGCTGGTCAAAGAGCCGTTGGCTCGGGTCTTCTTGCGGTCGACCGGCCGATCGACCCAGAAAACCCGAGAACAAACCTGCTCTCAGTCTTCCTCTAGCGGTCGACCGGACGGTCGACCCAGAAAACCCGAGAGCACTCCTGCTCTCAGACGGTCGACCGCCCGGTCAACCGTAGGACGTGCACAGATGTGCACGCCCAGGCACAGTGGCCAGTCGACCGGGCCGGTCGGCCGGTCAGCCTGAAACAGAAAAACAGTGTATTTTTGACTTGAAAAATTTTGCAAAATAATTTTTGACTTTAAGGAAACTTAAGTAATATGCTAGTAGGGGTATATAAATAAGATCTAAACATGGTATTTATTTTTGTAAAATATAGAGTTATGTAAATATATTTTTAAGGCATGAAACCTAATTTAAAACATGAAAACTTAAATATAAGACTCACATTTTAACAAAACCAAATTGTGTGTGTGTATCCTAGAGCCAATATCCAACACTCAAACTTTAACATTCTATTCTTACATTGGTTCTAAGAACTACAAGCTCTTCAAGGGGGCTTTTCACCATCAAGGTCTTCAACACTTGAGTCTTGAGCCCACTTTGAGTTGACTTGAGTCCAAAACACTTTCTTTTAGGGTGTAAACCTTTTAGTAGAGTTAGAATCCTGAAACACACTTAAACAATAGACAATATTAGTACAAATAACTAATATGTTTTGTAATCATCAAAACACACTAAACAAGGGTGATTGTAACCTTGGGCCAACAATCCGGACATAGCATACGGGTACCATTATCCAAATGAGAGAGTGACCAAATAACAAGTGTTCCCGACGTCACTATTGTGTATACTGTTTTATTGTGTTACTTGGAAACCAAATGGTCGAAGAGCTCTTATCGGGTAGGTGTATCCCGTGCATACCCGGGATCACGGCCTTAAACAAACCCCCTGGCTGCTGAGATCAGGGCCCTCCGCTAAGAGGGGAGCATGAATCAAGTAACGGGAGCTCATGGAGCTATTGGTAGGTAGCACTACCGTCCCCTGCAGTGGGACTAACAATATGGATCCAGTACATCACCCGATAAGATCTAATTAATCGTCAAGTCTCCCCCATACCCAAGTTAGCTTTATGATCTGATATGTCAAGTATACAATGTAACAAGAATACTTACAGTACATGATACGTGTAACATGATAATAGGACCTGAGCTCTGTTGATAGCATAGAACAAGATAACGGGAAACGTGAACAATATAACGGGAAACGGGAACAATAGATGTGGGATTCCACATATCGCATATCAACAGTTCTCATGTCCAGTAACGGAAATATCCATATCAGTAACAGGAAACAATTATATAACATGATTACGGTAATATGAAACAATAATACATGTAATATGAACGGGGATCCATATGACAAGAAGATAGAAACAACACATGCATGTACACTTGTGTGGTGAGCATATGTAGCAGTGCTGTCTGTGTAACGAGTATCAGTGAAGTGGAGCATTTATATATCGGTGGGACATGAATGCGAAATAAGAGAGTGACGTGTCATAGTAGCTGTGCAAAACAGTGGTCAATGTCTAATATCATGTACTATAAACTACAGTATCTGTGTAATGATGAGAATAATAATATGTAAATGCGGTACATATCCATGTACTAGTGGAACATAGATGTGTAGCCATCATCCATGTAACATATATGCGTAGCACTAGTACATGTAATAATAGTAGTCCGTGTGTCATGTAACATCATGTCCTGTGAATTACAGTAACGGTGTCTAGCATGCATGTTTAGTGACAGTGTAGTGTCATAGCGTATCTGTGGATCAGTAGATATGTGACAATAGTTATCTAACTGTGATATAATACATGAAATCATAGTGTCTACGAATATGGTGAACTAGTGGCCCGAGTGTCAGTGGCTGTACAGGCATGATGACTGTGTCCGAGTTGTCTATGTCCGTATGTCTTGTTGCTATTATTATTATTATCTCATATTTAATCAGGAAATACCTAACAATCGTCTAGGGTATTCCTATTACAATGACTGTCCAATCATGACCAGTGAATAATTAATAGTTACCGTATTTTATCCATAATCAAGATATATCAATCAATATACTACACATGGTAAAATATAATTTATAGAAGAAAAACACTCACAAACTGGTCATGAGAAGGTAGCTCTCTTTCCCACGATCGCAATGGATCCAGAATCGGCCAAATCGGAGTCCGGATGCTCCAGATATCGCCCGAATACTAAAAGTAATAAAAATGGGTTAAATATGTAAATAAAAATAATTCAAATGCAATTACTAAATGAATCAGGGTGTTTTTGAAAGTTTGCATTTATTGGGTTTCGAAGCGGGTTTGAGTCGCTCGCGGGTCGGGTTTGGATCCAATACCCAAACCCATCACTTAAATTAAATGGGTAACGGGTTATTGGGTTTATAGGGTTAACGGGTTTTAATGGGCTTCAAGTTAACCCAATGGGGTTTAAGGGGTTCGGGTTCTTACCTGAACCCACTATAGGAAGCAGCAGCAGCAGCGCTGCTGCTGCGCATGCCTTGGCCGGCCAGCCCCGCTGGCCGGCGGCGAGGCAGCCCGCCGGCGGCGGTTTAGCCCGAGAGAGAGAGTGAGTGAGAGAGAGAGAGAGGGAGGGAGAGAGAGAGAGAGAGAGGAAACCTGTGAAGAAGAAAAAGAAGAAGAAGGAGAAGAAGAGGAGGAGGGTGGCGGCGGTGTCGCCGGCCGGGGGCGCTCGGTGGCGGCGCGCCGGGCTGTGGGGTCGGCCGCGCCCGGGCGGCGCTTGGCCGTGGCCGCGGGCGTGGATCAGGCCACCCCAGGCGTGGAGAGAGAGAGAGGGCTTGAAGGGAGGAGAGAAAGAGTGTGTTAGAAAGAGAGGAGAGAGAGAAATTGGAGAGAGAGAGAGAGAGAGAGAGAGTTAGGGAAGAGAGGGAGAGGAAATTGTAATTAAGAGAGAGGGAGAGAGATTTTAAGAGGAGAGAGAGGAGCTGAGGCGGTTGGGAATGGCGGTGGGGAAGCTTGGAGAAGAAGAAAGAAGAAAAGAAATTGAAAAAGATTTGTAAAAAAATAATTTAATATTATTTTAATAGGGTCAAAAATTGATTAGCTCCGATCGGTGCCCAAAAATTATAAAAAATAGAAAATATTATCCTAAGACATAATGTGAAAATGTTTGAAGAAATTCTATCTGGTTTGCAAATTAAAAATCCTGGAAGATATCGCCGGTATTGGGCGACACCGATTTGGCCCGATTTTTCATAAATTCAGAAAAATCCCCAAAAATACCCTAACGTAGCTAATACGATTCGAAGAGACATGATGAAAGCGGATTCTCAAAATACAACGCAGTTTGTGAGATAAAAATCGTAAAGCCGATTATCGGTATCGGTCGACACCGACTACGGTGCTTTTCCAAAATAATCCAGAAAAATTTCAGAAAATTTTAAAAAATCTAAAATATTAGGAAATGATTTTTGAAATTAAAATCAGCTCAATCAGACTACCATGAAGGTCAAATCAATTTTGTATGTCGTATCGCATACTGATACAGTGATACGTACACCGGGGATTAGGGGGTTACATATTTACTTACAATTGGTATCAATTGGTATTTAAATTTATATTAAAATATTTGTTTTATGTACCTTCAATTGGTATGTTTTGTTTTATTGTAAATTGATATCATGACGCACTCAATTTATATATATTTTTTCAAATTGGTATCATAATGTTTCATTTTGATTTCACCCCTTATTGATATTTTTTTGTTTAAGACAAAAGGGGGATAACATTGTTTTCTTTAACCCTTTGTTAATGATTGACAAAAAGGGGGAGAAAGATTTTGAGTTTATATATGCATATTTGTGTTTTTTTGCATATATTGAGTTTATGCATCTTACTATTATATATGAGAAAAATGATTTTGAGAGTTTAAACAAAAAGGAGGAGAAGGTTTTTGAAACATATGTTTGATTTATGCATGTTTCTCTCTCTTAGTTGTTACATACATTTGTTTAGTATCATGTGCTTCATTGAATATCTTATTTTTATTGCTATGCATGAGTTAAGGGGGAGCTTCTTTGAAGCTTAACTTGTTGATGCATATATAACTCCATGAGTTTTGTCATCATCAAAAGGGGGAGATTGTTGGCCCAGAGGCCTTCCACTCTAGTTTTAATGATGATTAACTAAGGTAATTATAGTTTACTAATAATCTTGTGATGTTTAGTTTCAGATACTTAACTAAGATATTAGTAGGTGATTAGCTTCAACAAAGGTGTTTTGAAGCTTTCACATGGTGATTCAAGAGCCCGAGTGTCAAAGTTCATATCTAGCACTCGTTGGAGTCAAGCTCGGTGGATCACGTTTGGATCGAGTCGACTTGGAGACGGAGCTCTACAAGAAGACTTCGGTACATTATTTTTTTATGTTTTAGATCCATTTGTAAAGACTAGATAGTGTGATATGCTCAAGTTCACAACACACACACTTGTTAAGTTTCATGTTTATTGGTTTTCGATTTTTAGTTTAACCGATCTTGGTTTTCATGAATAGATAGAATCAACAAGTTTACATGATTTAATGTATACTAGATTTGTTTTATATACATCTATACTTCAACTATTTATACAAACTTAGTTTGATAACCTATTCATGTATTTAGATTTTGTATTTTAACAAAACTTGTTTTTGAATTATTGTCAAAAACATTGATATATTATATATATATATCTTTCATGTATATTGGATTATATCCATATACTATATGCCTAAAATGTTGTTTCAATATCATGTTTTTGTATTTGGATGAGTTTTGGCAAAACGATTTTTCATTTCAAAAATCCTAGTTTTGAAAAATACGAGTTTTGGTTTTCGGCAAAATTTTCTAGTTCCAAAATAGTTCAACTTGTTTGTAACATATCTTGATTTCACTCAAACATGTTTGATTTTCAAAGTATTATACTGAAACTATTTTTGTGAATTTTTAGAAATTTTATTGGATTTATTTGGTAATTAAAAATCCAGTTTTCAAATCCCTTAACCAGCCCTGCCAGGCTCTGGCGGTCGACCGGGACGGTCGACCGGACCCAGAGTCGGTCGACCGGACCGATGTGCACAAGGTCGTGCATGCTGACCAGCCACTTGGGCCGGTCGACCGAGCGGTCGACCGACTGCAAATACCCCACTCTCGGGTAGGGGCGGTCGACCGGACGGTCGACCGTGAGGCTTGGCACGGTCGACCGAGCGGCCGACCGTTCAGAGAGCAATTGCTCTCTGGATTGGCACGGTCGACCGGGCGGTCGACCGGCAAGCTCAACGGTCACTTTTTTGACCGTTGGCCGGTCGACCGGAAGGTCAATTTTGACCTGTCTGCTGCCAACGGGCAGATTCTTTTGGGGGATTATAAATACCCCATTCAAGAGTGTTTTAGGTAGAACTTTTAAGAGCAAAATTTCTCCTATTCTCTAGTATTTTAAAATCAAGTTTTCAAAAGAGTTTATTGGTTTTTAAAGATCATTCTTTATTTGTTTTCAAGAGTTGGAAAAATCAAAGAAAAATAGATTTGGGATATTTTCTTTGTTCTTCATTTCTATCAAATACTAAGTTGTTTCCCAAGTATTTTTCCTTGTGATTTATTTTCTAACATCTTGATTTCTCACACTTGAGTCATATCATTCTATCCTATCTATTAGGATCTTTTGTTTTGTGGGAAAAGAGATTGGTTTCTGGTTGTGGAAACCACCAAGTTGTAAACCCTCCTTGATTTGTGTTATCCCTCTAGTGAGAGGTGATTGTGGGTATCCCTCTAGTGAGAGGTTGATAGTGGAGGTTGTGTCGGTATCCCTCTTAGTGAAGAGATGGATTGTGTTTGTATTGGCTTTGTGCCTATCCCTCATTTGTGAGGTTGATATTGGTGGCTTTGTGCCTAGCCTCTAAGTGTAGAGGTTGTATTTGGTTGAGAGAGGAGTTGTGTACTCCCAATTGTATTTGCCCCAAATCCTCAGTGGAGGTTCCTGTGTGGGAGTCCTATGTGGACAAGTTAGTGGATTGAAAATCTTTCTGTGTGAAGGCGGGGACGTAGAGCTGTGTGCTCGAACCTCGAAACATATCCGCGTGTTTGTGTTTGATTCATTGACTCTAACTCTCTCTCTCTCTTTTTTATATTGTGCCTTGCATTGATTCATATTGTCATATCATACTTATATGCTTAGCTTGTTTGTGTTTGCCTCACTTGTGTTTAACCACGAGAGCTTCATATAGCACCTCAACTCTTATTCAGAGGAATCAAGAAGAGGAGTTAGTCCAGAGCCCTTCACCAGGAATTCGGCTACACTCGTTGGTTACATTAAGTGTGTTGCATATTAAGTTTTAATTTTCACATTTTGTTAATTAGATTAGCCGTACACCTATTCACCCCCCCTAGGCGTACTTTCAGGATTCGGGCTCGATTCCTTCCAGAATAACACAAGTCTATCTCTCTCTAGAGAGAGATAGACTTGTGTCCTTCTAAAAGGATTTGAGCTCGAATTCTTCAAACTCAAATACAACCCTCTGACATTCGAATACAAGATCCCACTCCTTTGAAGTTGATATATATTATTTTAAGTACCTATAAACCAAAAATCAAGTGTTTTGAATACCGTTTGCCCATACATCAAGCGGCGTAAAAAAATGGACGGCCGAAAGTAATAAGTTGGTTAGATCTATGTCTTAAGACATACAAATTCTCGATCTGACCATTTGACTATGATCTAAACATTTAAAAACCCCTACAAACCACTTTTTGTTAGGTTTCAAATGTTCTACACTGTTAAACTAACCAACTCACTATTTAAGCCGTTCGTTTTTTCCTACTTGATGCGTGGGCAAATATATTCAAAACACTTGATTTTTGGTTTATAGATACTTAAAATAATATAGATCAACTTCAATGGAGTGGATCTTGTATTCAAATATCGGATGTTGGTATTTGAGTGGAAAGGATTCGGCTTCAAATCCTTCCGGAATGACACAAGTCTATACACACACACACATACACACACACACACACAAATATATATAATTGCTAAGAATTCATGTCAGATCCCCATCTGAGACTGTAGACTGCAACTACCATATATTCATTGTAAAGATTAAGCAATGATTGTTTGATCAAGAGAAGTTTAATTGAAATGAAGAGTATATAATTTGGTCATTCTGGTGGACTTTGATACTCATGCATTAAGTGGTTACAAAAAATATGTTAAATTAATTGTAAAAAAAATGTCATTTGATGCAATTGTAAAAATGCTTGGAATCACTTGATTTGTCATAATTAGCCTAATTAGAGTATGTAAATCAAGATGAATGATTTGGATCAATTTATAGGGTGACCCATCGTGAGTCACGAAACTTAATTTGAGAACTGTTCTCATAAGATCATTTCTCTCTCTCTGTGTGTATTTGTCTTGCTCTCAATTTTTGATCTGACATATGGAATTCTTCAGCAGTTCCTACGTGCTTTGTCTAGGCATTGCATACTAAGCAAGCAAATTATAGTTTTCCTTCCCTTATTCCTTAAATTCTCAAAATCGAGTAAAAAAGCACAAAGAAAAGATGATGGGCTGTTTGGTTTGACTTGCAAAATTGCAAGTTGTAAAATATTTTGCAAAAGCACAAAGAAAAGATGATGGGCTGTTTGGTATGACTTGCAAAATTGCAAGTTGTAAAATATTTTGCAACTTGCACAAATTCTTTTATTTGACTTGTGTGCAAATTGCAAAATCAATTTGCAAAATCATGTTGGCCTCACATCCCACTTGCAAGTGGGTTGTAAAACCTACTTGCATTTACAAAATTTTGATTATTTACTTTGTTAAATTGGTTAGTTAATTTAAAATTAATTTAATAATTTTTAAAACTTAGGAAAAATCACAAAATAGTTATTACTCAATATTATATTAATATTTTATTTAATAATGTTTAATATTGGTAAATATTTAAAAAGAAAATTTTATGGTCAACTTTTCATTAATATTAATAGTAATAAAATATTAATATTTATTTTATTAATATTGTATTTATTTTACTAATTTTATTAATTTTTATTAATATTTATTAGTATTCATAACATTTTTATAATTTTTTATTATTAGTATTTTACACAAATTTTATTAATTTTACTACTATTTTATTAATACTTTAATTTTTTTGAATATTTTATTATTTTTATAGTTTTATTATATTTTATTTTAATAAGTTGAATAATATTTCATTATTATTTTAATAGTTTTATTTAACTTTTTTATTGTTCTTGATATTTTATTAACTTTTATACCAAATTTATTATTATTTTTATATATTTTATTAGTATTCTTAATATTTTATTTTTTATTTTATTAGTATTCTTAATATCTTATTAATATTTATTACTATTTTATTAATTTCAGAAAACTTTGATTATTATTCATAATTTTAATATTTTTATTTTTACTAATATAAATATTTTATTATTTTGAATAATATTTTACACCAAATTCATACTATAATAAAAAATATAATATTGTAGTATTTTTTATTTTTTTATATATTATATTTAATATTTTATTATGTTTTAGTTATTAGTTTTTATTGTACTATTTATTATCTTCAATATTTAATATTTTATATATATAATATATTTAATATTTATTTTGTTAATAATAATTTATATATGAATAACATATATATTATACATTTTTATTTATAATAGTAGATTTAATTTAATAAAAATAAAATAATTTTTAAATCACTGCTATAGTTAATTTTGTGATCAACTTTCTCACTTATACTTTTACATTACTAACCAAACACCGTAAAACACAATAATCTTGAAAGTATACCTAGAGTGTAATGAATAGGTGTAATCTAATCAAATGCGAAAATGCAACAATTAAATGAATGGTGCAAACGGTTAATTCAAATCAAGAGGTGAAACCGGATTCCCAATAAAGGGCTATATAATTTCTCTATATTTCTCTAGACAATGAATTGAGGTGCTCAATTACCTTCTTGATTGAGAGAGTAAAAACCGACAAATAGCGATGATGCAAGAAATGAATAGCAAGTGCAATGAGAAAAAAATACAAGTGTAAGCAATAGCAATAGGATATGAGCAAGTGAAAAAGTAATCACAAACATAAAAGATTTGTTTAGAGGTTCGAGTACCAAGCTCTACGTCCCCGCCTTCACCGCATGAAGGATTTCTACTATCCACTTAGAATCAACACAAAGGTAGCACAATTACAAGATCTACACAAGACCCAGAGTACACAACTCCAACACTTAATCCTCTGCACAAGAGGTAGCACGAAGCAAATTAGGTTAACAATCTCATAGCAATCACAAAGGTCACAAGTTCTCTCTTTATAATTTTTTATGATTTTGAGTGGAGAAATGAAGCTCAAAAGAAATGTGTGAGAATAAAATTAATGAAGAGAGTAACCTTTGAGATTTGAAAACTTCTGTGAAGGAATGAGAATTGAAAGCAAAAGTTTCAGAATCAAAACTTGATTTTTCTTGAAAGTTAGATCTCAAAAACTGATTTTTTTCTTGTTAAAAACTTGTATGTATCTCTCAAATGAACCATATATATAGTCAATAGATAAATACATTTAGAAGAGAGACCAGTACTTAATCCCAGGTAATTAGCCCAAAAGAAGAAAATATAGCAGTTTAAAGAAGTCAAAAATCTACCAGTTTTGAAAATTATTGTCGTGATTGTAGAACACCGATGTAGTCAGTCGACCGGCCAGTCGACCTGCAGTTGGTCAAAAACTAGTCGTTATAGGCTATCGGTCGACCGGTGCTCGGCCGATCCAAACAAAAAGTCCTGACAAAGAGTCGGTCGACCGGTCGGTCAGCCGCTAAAACGCAAATCACCAAACTAGAGGATCGGTCGACTGGAAATGGTCGGTCGACCAATCCAGTAAATCCCGACATGTAAGTCGGCCGATCGCTCGGTCAATCGATGTACATGCACAAGAGCCAAGTGACTTTATACACATTCGGTCGACCGCTCGGTCGACCGAGCTAGTTTACAAAATACTGTGCACAACAGTCAGTCGACTGGGCAAGCCTAAAAGTCAGCATAAACAACAATTTTGAAATATAACTCATTTTTGAAATAATTATATAAGTATATAAAATGTTTTGGCAACATATGAGTTTCAAGAAAACTTGTATAAGACTGGTTTAAAATCAATGAAAAAAATATATACTAGAAATAATATCTATCTTTTGAAAATGAGTTAGAACAAAAATACCGAAAACAAAACTTGTTTTTAAAAAACGTATGTGTATGTTTTTAATCATTAATTAATGCCAAAACTAAACATACTATAAGGTCTTGCAAAAGAGATTACAAAAGCTTCAAGTCTTCATCAAGAGGGGCTTCTCTAAAATTCATGTTTTAATTATCTACGCTTGAATCCCTTTTTTGAATCAACTTGATCTCCTCAACCTTCCTTATAAGGAAGATAAGCTTCTTCCAAACTCTTTATACCTGAGAACTTAGAAACACTAAAACTTGACTAGTACCTCATAATTCATGTAGTTTGTAATCATTAAAACAAAAACTAAGGAGTGTACACTTGAGCCAACAAACATTTCCCACTTATACTATTACATTACAAACCAAATACCGTAAAACACAATATACTTTTCCACTATTATAATCACTTTTTCCATTTTCATTTTATGACTTATGACTTGCGGTCACTTACAGCCAACCAAACTGGCTTGATATATAGGAATTATGTTTGAGGCAAAATTATAGTCAAGGAAAAGATGCAAAGCATATATAAAAGACTAAAAAATTAAGCAATCAAGTGATACAAAGCAGTTGATTTTAAAAAAAAAAAAAAAGTAAATCAATTGATTGATTTACTTTGTTTTTGTAATTGATTGATTGAAGAAGTTGAGAGAGAGAGAGAGAGAGAGAGAGAGATTCACTTTTTTCTATAATTGATTGATGATGGTGGAAGATGGTCAGTCGATCAGTAGATCGATCGTGCTTCTAGTTAAAGGCAGATCAATCCAATCCAAGATCCGATAAGGTCCCGCTTCGACTTTAAGATTGGCTGAGCTGGGCTGGGTTTCGACAAGGTCCAGCATCAAGTTTAAGATTAGGCTGGGATGGGATGGACCTGGATAAGGTTTTGGATTTAAGATTACACTTAGGGTAAGGGCTAGGGTTAGGATTAGGATTAAGGTTATTAGGGTTATGGCTAGGATATAGAGTTAGCGCTATTGGTGTTAGGGTGAGGTTAGGGTTACTTGGTTAGGGCTAGGGTTATGGTTTAGGTTAAGGTTAGGGTTATTATGGGGATAGGGTTAGGATTAGGCTAGGGTTAGGTTAGGGTTACTTGGGTTAGGGCTAGGGTTATGGTTTAGAACTAGGATTAGGGTTATTAGGGATAGGGTTAGGTTAGGGTTAGGGTTAGGATTAGAGTTTGGGTTAGGGTCAAAGGGCTGGGCTGGATTAAAAAGTGGCTTGGGCTGGATCAAGTTTTGGAGGTGCATTTCATTTTTTTTAAAATTTTATTCTTTACCTCATGTTCCCGTTCTTTTAGGAATTTCTAACATTTGCATTTGGCTAAGGCTTCGGTCAGAGGGCCAGGTTGGATCAAAGTAGTTTGGGCTGCTGGGCTGGGCTGGGCTGTACGAGATCAATTTTGTAGGTGCTATAATTTTTCAATATGTTTACTCTTTTTTCCGGTTTTTCTGCAATATCTAAATTTGGATGATGGGTTGGGCTGAAATGAAGTAGTTTGGGCTTTTAATCAGAGCTGCTTCAATTTTGGAAATAAATCATGTCCTTTTTTCACACTTCACCATTTCCCCTTCATTTTCTGCAAATTCTAAAGTTTGCATTTTAGCGCTAAATTAATGGCCATCAAGTTGAAAATCTGGGCTGGAGATCAAATTTTGCAGGTGAGGCATTTCCATTTATTTTCTTTTATTTCTCCTTTAACTTATTTCTTGTTTTTTCTGCAATTTCTAAAATTTGCATTTTAGCGTTCAATTCATTATGCTTAGTTTAATTTTGGGCTGAGCTATGCTGGGCTGGGGGCCACTATATTCTTTTTTCTTCTTTCAACTGCATAATGAGTAAATTAAAGAGACGATTAATTTTACTCTTGTACCTAGGGGTGCGATCGGATTGGATACGGATCGGATATTACCTTTATCATATTCATATCCGCACCCAACCTTCGGATACGGATACGGATACGGATATTGGCGGATGTGAAAAAATGATATCCGTATCCGTCAAAATCGAATATCAGATATAAATCGGATATTAGCGGATCGGATGCGGATACTAATCGGATATGTAAAAATGGATATGGTTAAAGATAAATTAAACAGAAATACTTATATTACTTTTTATCTCATCTACTACAATATTAAATGTGATACATACTATGATATTATTGTGTACATATCAATACATTCATCATATTCACTGTCATTCAACTTCTATAACAATAAATTACACGTCCTCTGTGCTAAATGCCGATTCGGATGCCATGGTTGATGTCGAAACACTCAAAATATCTTGTGATACTCTTGCAAGAATCGAATACTTTCTACTATTACTTTTTCACCAACTCAAAATATCAAAATTTAATGCCTTATTTCATTGAAGAATAATCTCCTCCATACCGATATCATTATGAAGCACGCAACATTCGGATATCGGATCGGATACGAATAAGATATTACGTTTACCATATCCATATCCGCACCTACCTTTCGGATACGGATACGAATACGAATATTGACGGATGTGAAAAAAATGATATCCGTATCAGGATTGGAGGCGGATTCGGATGCGGATATCCGCGGATAATCCGTATCCGGTGGCACCCTACTTGTACCTCACAAATCTAAGGATTTTATTCCCTAAATCCCATCAACAACCCCAACCTGCAAACATCTAATTGAACATAATTAAAATCATCATAAATCTACTCCTTTGCCAATAAAGCATCAATTAATGTTAAAGAAGGTGACCAAAGATTAAAATCTCATTTAAGTTTGTAAACGGTAGTTTAGTAGGGAATTAAGAAGTTATCCAAGTGAAGACAGTAAATTAAGATTTAAACAATATTACTCAACTGAGAAGTTAACAACTATTACAGGAGATTCATATTTCCTGCTTGGGTTGGATCCCATCACGACACAATTTAACACATTTGCAGATTACAAATACTGCATGCATGTTCATTCTTCGTGCACGGCATTGATCAGGAAAATCACCATTTTTAGTTGCCCAACATTGATTAAGATCGCTGCTTAAATAAATCCATAACTACAGCAGCAGGGCGAACGCACAATAACATCAACAAGGGCTACAAATAACCAACAAAAAATCATTAACGTTATGAGAGTGCAACTAAAAGAATTTTAACATCTTATATTCACAAACTTTGAATTTTAATCTGGCAAGGACAGCCTACAAAAGACTGCAAACAGTGATGAATTATATGATCAAGAACATCGCGCACACGCTAGACAAAATTGAAAGAAGAAGAAATTAGTTCCCAGAATGGGGAAGCTAGTTTGCCGGTAAGAGTTGTTACTGCAAGGGCATGCGAACTGCAAGATCTCTTACTTTTCGCCATCACCAAGTATACTCTTTTGCTGTCACTTGGAATGTTGAGAGCTCACTCAAGCATACACTACACCTTCCTGACCTGTATGTTGTCTGCCACTCTGGACAAGAGCTACTTCCTCAGCTTCCTCCACCATGCCATGTTCCTGCACAGCATTTCAACAGTCCAAAACAAACTAATTAGAAGGTTATATTACGGGCATTTGTAATCCGCTCAAAAGATTAGTCAGTAATGGGAGTGTAGGAAATGATAACACAGCACAGGGACCACTTCGTGTTCATAATTATTCTGTCCAACCAAATTAAGATTTAGCATCCCAAAAATAGCAGCTGGAGCACTCCACATTCTTCCTTAAATCAACAGAACTTGGTCCCCTTGGGGGTTGTCAAAAGATTGTAATGACCTTATTGATGATGTTCTACTAAGTAACTGCATGGTCAATAAATTCTTCACCCCAAATTGGGATTCCAAATTCTTGAAGGCAGTAACCAGGCCTCTTCTCCAATTAGGCCATTACTATTAGCCAACAGGCCCCTATTCTTGAAGGTCTGGCCTCCTAAATATACCTTATTAGCAAATAGTGGATTTCTTCAAGACATTTAACATCACGTAATAATATATGCAAGTGAATAATATTCCCCATGTAGAATTTCAAAGATAGCCACACCGGAGCATCTCCGACGATCTCAACACTATCCTTGCCCTCCTCCAACCTCTACATATATCCTGTTCGCCGGCTACTAGAAAATGGAAGCTCAAGCAAAGTGGTATATTCTCTGTCAACTCTGTACATAACAGTCTCATAGGTTTCCAACAAACCACTAACCGCCTCCGATGGATTTGGACAACACAAGCACATCTCAATTTCAAAATTCTCATGCGGCTCTCCTTTCACAATCGGCTTCTCACGGCGAATAATCTTGCTAGAAAAGGAATTCATGCTGGAATTGCATGCTTGTTTTGTGGACAACAACCAGAGACCACTGTACATCTATTTCTTCGTTGTCCTGTTCCATTGGAAATATAGAAACCAGAAAAGTTTCTCTCTTCTTGGCCGAACTCCACAACCTCTCTTTGGGAAGATTGAAGATTGGTAGCTAATTGTGACGCCCCGATCCCGGTGGGTACGGAGACGCCACTGCGACGTACATACGCAGGGCGATAGAACCATCCCGTATGTACACTAAGCATCAATACAACACAATACAGGGATCAGAGTGCGGAAATACGTGATATTATACATTCCAATACAAAATATTACAAGTACTATAGTTATCACAAATTGTGACATAATATTACATCACCAAGTACTACAAAAGTAGGATTGTACAGGATACAAAAGATAAACTCACGAGCTGGAAGAGTGAGAATCTCGTGAGCGGAAAAGACTGGACGGAACTACTGCTGATCTGCCTGCCCCTCGAGGTAAGCCTGATCCTCAGCTGATGGGTCCACCTCAGTCCAACCTGTCAAATCTGAACATACAAATCCAGCGTTGTTAGTGGGCAACCCAGCGAGTGCATAAAGAAGGCAAGTGGCAAGTATGAGTAAAAGTAAGTGCATCATGCCAAGTATAATGTACCAAGATCAATAAACATGAATAATCATAATAAATAGCGAATCATGAAATAAAGCAAGTGTAACAGGTCATGTAGTCAAATTAGCAAGCATGGGGTAACTAACATAAATGGTAAATAATAGAATTCATGTAGCCATCAGTCAATCATCAAGTTATTATTATTAAGACTCGTTTAATTTGTATGTTCCGGTATATGACCGGTGCCATATACCTCTGCATACAAATCAAGCGAGACAAGTTATTGGAAATTGATGGGGAATGACGAACCATGTTTAGAATGGGTCCCGTGCATGCCTGGGACAACGGTCCAGGAGTATCCGGTACTGAGCCAAAACGTACCGCTAGGCACCGGGACTTACTATATGCCCGAAGGTCTTAGTATACACCCGAACAGAAATAGAGTGTCACGGTTCCCCACAGGATATACCTAGAGAATTATAGCACACCCGGACAGGCAGGCAAAGGGGGTAAGGGTGCCAGTACACCCCTCAGAAACGCCTGGTGGCCTCCAGGTCGAATCCTACAGGAAGTTGTACAACACATGTATGGCCACTATAAACACAGAAGTTATATCGATACCCATCAATTTCCCCATCCCGGTGTAAGTTGTTTAAATATAACAGAGTCTAAAATAATAATGTTCGCGGGGGTATTCACAAATGTACAATATCCATGGTTATCCTATTACGGGGGTCAACAGGAGTATAATATCAGGAGCCTCCCTATTTCAGGGGTTCAAGTATACAGGAGTACAGGAGTACCAAATATCTGGTAGTAATATAATAGTCATGCCAAGTCCCCGTAAAAGTGATAGTCATGAATATGTTATCAAGGGTGGTAATGTCCGGTCAAGAGTCATGATGTCAAGTCCAGGTATTTGTATCACATGAAAATATATCATATATCATGTGTCAGATACAGGTGTCAAGTATGTCATATCTCGAGTATCGGGTCCATATATCGAGTGCCGGTGTAAATACCAAGTGCCAGAGTCATGAATAACATATCAGTGTAACATGCCAAGTGTCGGTGTCAGACGTCACGGGTCAAGTGTAGCATAGCAAACATCGGTGTCAAATATAGCATGGTAAATACCGGTGTCAAATATAGCATAGCAAATACCGGTGTCAAATGTAGCATGACAATTATCAGAATCAAATATGGCAATTACCGGAATTAAATATAGCATGGCAATTATCGGAATTAAATATAACATGGCAATATCGGAATTAAATATAGCATGACAATTATTGGAATTAAATATAACATGACAATTATGTACTAAAAATTATAATAGCAAGTGTTAGGCATGTTAAAGTATCCACATATCAATGTTATGTTATAAATACAATGGTAATTATTTTTTAAATGAGTGATAAGCACTCGCCTGAAACCGGGGCAAAATACCGGTTAAAAGTCCAGGAAGTCGGCGACCCGCACGAGAATCCACTAGCCCGTAATTGTATTTTAAAATATATAATTTAAAATATTTATATAAATATTTGAGAGGGAAACAGAGGAGAGAGAGGAGAGAGAAAGTTGTAGGAAGAAGAAGAGAAAGAAAAAGAGAAAATATGGTGTTTTTAAAAGGAAAATAGAAATTAAAATGGAAGGGGGTAGTGTTGTAAATAAAGGGAAGTAATAAAGGAATGAGGGGAGGGGTATTTTTAGAATGAGGGAAATTTGTGTTTATTTAGGGAATGATTGAAGTTTGAATGAAGGAATAAAGAAAGAAAAGAAGAAAGAAAGAAGGAGAAGGAGGGAGGGGTGGTCGGCCTGGCGGCGGCGGCGCCGGGAAGGGGGGCGCGCGCGGCTCCCCTAAGGGGAGGGGAGGTGGGTTTTGTTGTTGTTGTTGGGTGGAGGTCGTGATGGTGGTGGTGGTGGTTGTGGTGGTGGTGGTGATTGGTGGTGTTGGGGGTTAGAGGAGGAGGAGGAGATGTGTTGGGTTGGCTGGAGTGGAGAATTTGGTGGTGGTGATGGAGAATTTTGAAGATGAAGTTGTGATAATGGAAGTGGTTTATGGTGAAATTGGAGGAGGTGGGGTTTTTTGAGGTTGATGGAGGTGTGGAAGGGTGGTGGGGGTGATAGGGGGTGTGGCGGCGGCTTGGGCGCCGCCACACCCCCTATCACCCCCACCACCCTTCCACACCTCCATCAACCTCAAAAAACCCCACCTCCTCCAATTTCACCATAAACCACTTCCATTACCACAACTTCATCTTCAAAATTCTCCATCACTACCACCAAATTCCCCACTCCAACCAACCCAACATCATCTCCTCCTCCTCCTCTAACCCCCCAACACCACCAATCACCACCACCACCACCACAACCACCACCATCACCACCTCCACCCAACAACAACAACAACAACAAAACCCACCTCCCCTCCCCTTGGGGAAGCCGCGCGCCCCCCTTCCCGGCGCCGCCGCCGCCGCCAGGCCGGCCGGCCGCCGCCGGCCGCCCACCCCTCCCTCCTTCTCCTTCTTTCTTTCTTCTTTTCTTTCTTTATTCCTTCATTCAAACTTCAATCATTCCCTAAATAAACACAAATTTCCCTCATTCCAAAAATACCCCTCCCCTCATTCCTTTATTACTTCCCTTTATTTACAACACTACCCCCTCCATTTTAGTTTCTATTTTCCTTTTAAAAACACCATATTTTCTCTCTTTTTCTCTCTCTTCTTCTTCCTACAACTTTCTCTCTCCTCTCTCTCCTCTCTCTTTCCTCTCAAATATTTATATAAATATTTTAAATTATATATTTTAAAATACAATTACGGGCTAGTGGATTCTCGTGCGGGTCGCCGACTTCCTGGACTTTTAACCGGTATTTTGCCCCGGTTTCAGGCGAGTGCTTATCACTAATTTAAAAAATAATTACCATTGTATTTATAACATAACATTGACATATGGATACTTTAATATGCCTAACACTTGCTATTATAATTTTTAGTACATAATTGTCATGTTATATTTAATTCCAATAATTGCCATGCTATATTTAGTTCCGATAATTGCTATGTTATATTTAATTCCGATAATTGCCATGCTATATTTAATTCCGGTAATTGCCATATTTGATTCTGATAATTGTCATGCTACATTTGACACCGGTATTTGCTAGCTATATTTGACACCGGTATTTATCATGCTATATTTGACACCGATGTTTGCCATGCTACACTTGACCCGTGACGTCTGACACCGACACTTGGCATGTTACACTGATATGTTATTCATGACTCTGGCACTTGGTATTTACACCGGCACTCGATATATGGACCCGATACTCGAGATATGACATACTTGACACCTGTACCTGACACATGGTATATGATATGTTTTCATGTGATACAAATACCTGGACTTGACATCATGACTCTTGACCGGACATTACCACCCTTGATAACATATTCATGACTATCACTTTTACGGGGACTTGGCATGACTATTATATTACTACCAGATATTTGGTACTCCTGTACTCCTGTATACTTGAACCCCTGAAATAGGGAGGCTCCTGACATTACTCCTGATATTATACTCCTGTTGACCCCCGTAATAGGATAACCATGGATATTGTACATTTGTGAATACCCCCGCGAACATTATTATTTTAGACTCTGTTATATTTAAACAACTTACACCGGGATGGGGGAAATTGATGGGTATCGATATAGCTTCTGTGTTTATAGTGGTCATACATATGTTGTACAACTTCCTGCAGGATTCGACCTGGAGGCCACCAGGCGTTTCCTAGGGGTGTACTGGCACCCCTACCCCCTTGCCTGCCTATCCGGGTGTGCTATAATCCCCCTGGGTATATCCTGTGGGAAACGGTGACACTTTATTCCTGTTCGGGCGTATACTAAGACCTTCGGGCATATAGTAAGTCCGGTGCCTAACGGTACGTTCCGGCTCAGTACCGGATACTCCTGGACCGTTGTCCCGGGCATGCACGGGACCCATTCTAAACATGGTTCGTCGTTCCCCATCAAATTCCAATAACTTGTCTCGCTTGATTTGTATGCAGAGGTATATGGCACCGGTCATATACCGGAACATACAAATTGAACGAGTCTTAATAATAATAACTTGATGATTGACTGATGGCTACATGAATTCTATTATTTACCATTTATGTTAGTTACCCCATGCTTGCTAATTTGACTACATGACCTGTTACGTTTGCTTTATTTCATGATTCGTTATTTATTATGATTATTCCATGTTTATTGATCTCGGTACATTATACTTGGCATGATGCACTTACTTTTACTCATACTTGCCACTTGCCTTCTTTATGCACTCGCTGGGTTGCCCACTAACAACCATGGATTTGTATGTTCAGATTTGACAGGTTGGACCGAGGTGGACCCATCAGCTGAGGATCAGGCTTACCTCGAGGGGCAGGCAGATCAGCAGTAATTCCGTCCAGTCTTTTCCGCTCACGAGATTCTCACTCTTCCAGCTCGTGAGTTTATCTTTTGTATCCTGTACAATCCTACTTTTATAGTACCTGGTGATGTAATATTATGTCACAATTTGTGATAACTATAGTACTTGTAATATTTTGTATTGGAATGTATAATATCACGTATTTTCGCACTCTGATCCCTGTATTGTGTTGTATTGATGCTTAACGTACATACGGGATGGTTCTATCGCCCTGCGTATGTACGTCGCAGTGGCGTCTCCGTACCCACCGGGATCGGGGCGTCACACTAATGCTCCAAGTGAGGCTAACCAGTGGGATTGTATTGTTACCGCAACCTTTGCGAGATTGTGATATGAGAGGAACCAAAGGGTGTTTCAATCTGAATGCTCCTCCATTGTTTAACTCCAAAAGCGGAGCTCCTCTTTAGCTTTGTCGTATATAGAGAACTTCCCTCCTCATATATGTCGGAGCCACCTTGAGTGGCGCCTTGTATCCCCCAAACCCCACGCCCCCCACCCAAAAAAAAAAAGAAAGAAAAAGAAAAAGAAAAAGAAAAAGAACAAACAAAAAAAAACCCATCTTCCATTGTAATTATTCTTTGTTTTTTCAATAAAATCTACCAGGGCTAAGGCCCCACCCTTCTTGAAAAAAAAAAAATATTCCCCATGTGGAGTTTTTTCCATTATTCATATAGTTTCCATGATACCAAATCATAAAAATGATTCAAGCGCAACAGCCACCCCGCAAATGCTAATCTTTAAACATATTCAAACATATCAAGAAATGGGCCCTAGGCTGCTTTAACAAAATATGCGGACACTTCCGAGTTCTGGCTTGCGGACATTTTTTTTCTTTCAGCAAATGGTATACTAAGTCTCTATCAACACCCCCCACCCCCCAACAACTCTCTCAGAATAAAGGTCCATTGACAACATAAAGTGATCAGTTTTGAAGAGCAACCCCTTCAGAAGAAAGGCCCATTAACAGCATAGTGAACAATTTTGAACAGTAAAGTGGTCAGATTTTGACTACACAAAGATCGCGACACGTGTCACACTTTGTCAGAACCTCCCGAGACAGACGATAAGACCTTCCAGCAAAGCATCTTCTCGAGGCACCGTCTAACAGTTCTCGTGGTCCTCATCCTTCCCTCGATTTCACCACCCCGAGGTCTCCTATATCCCGAGCACAGTCCCAAGCATTACTCAGCAGTTCCCGAGGTCACTTCTCCTTATAAGGACTTCACTACCACCCCGATCGATTCCTGAGATCGATTCTTCTCACTTCGAGCAAGATAACTACATCAACCGATCTCATTGTCATCACCTTCAACTCAACAAGCAGGATTCCCTTAAATTATGGAATTAGTTACGCTACCAGGTCATCCCATGTTTTGAACGTTACAATAGCCCATACTCCAGCGTAAACGATTATAGAAGGAAGCAGAAATCTCTCTCGATAATCAAGGGCATAATCCAAGATATTACGAAGAAAATCCAACATGTCAATCATGCAGTTACGAAAATCCGCATGATCACCACCAATTATGACTCGGTATTTATACATTGAGACCTGGACAAGAAAAAAAGAATTGAAATCCTGAAGGCCGATAAAATTCTAAAGAGACAACTCATTCCAAGCCACTTCAAGCAAAAGCTGTATCAGAACCATATATTGTAAACAGAGTATTAGCTCTACTGAGTTCAGTGTAACATCTTAAAAATAATAAATTCTCTCCCTCCTTTCCGTGGTTTTTTTCAAATTGGGTTTCCAAGTAAAATCATGTATCTTCGTTTTTTTTTTTTCTCCCTTTGTTTACTTATTCTGCATTTACCCTTATTCCCGCAGTGCGAGATTGACCGCTCGATCAACGGTGTTGAAAAATCTCCACCGTAAAGAGCAAGACAATTCTTTTTTGGAAATGGCTCTGAAGCCTCCAAGCATGTTAAAATTGGATTCATGTTATGCATTTATCTACTATGAAGTATGCTAAAATTGGATTCATGTTATGAAATTTATGTACTATGATGTGCATTACCACCCATGGGGGATTCATTACATTGGCATTTATCAAGAACGGGGTGATACTATAGGTAGCATCCAAGCACAAACTACATAAATGTAGACCCCAGCAGCATACATATTCACTGCACTAGGTAAATCTAGAGATTAGTGGATTGCAAGAGCTGGGTTCTGCATCAATATCAACAAATATGTTGAGTGATTGAAAACAGATAACCACCAGGGACAGCAAAAGGCCAGCATATCAAGGAAGGTTGACAATGTTTATCCAAAGTTAAATGGACATTATCTTCTCGTTTGGCCACATCAGACTTGCCATCACTGTGCTCCGGCAGGTTATAACTTTTTCATAGGCACATGCTGCAAGACAGCGTAAAGTCAATTTGGGAGCAGAGCTCTGCTTTATAAAATGATCTAGAACATGGAGATTACACAGATGGATAAAAGATAGGAATTGAGGAGAGCAATATCTATATACAAACAGACACAGCTAAAGAAGCAAGAATGGAAATTCTCCTTAACTGAAAGATAGATTTCTTTTCCGGTAAAACTGAATAGCATGCAGTAATATAAAACATAAAAGATTTAATCTTCTCCAAGATATGTAATAGCAAGTACTAGTAATTAAAGATATACTGGTTCAGATGGTATCACCTTATCCAACATATTATGTTGCATGATCTGTTAGAACCTTGCCGAAGATTCAACGCGCACGTTGCCGACGAGATTCACAGCCAAGCTACACAAGAAAACTCACGCGAATTGTAAACACGATCTCGAATTTGTGCTGCAAAGCTTGACTTTTTTTCGTTGTATATTCCTCTGTTTTTAAAGACAACTAAATGGAGAACAAAATGGAAAGAAAAAAACTGCCTTCAATCAGGCCGATCACACAAGGTAACTAACCTAAACATGGTATGCTAAAATAGTGGCACGTTTGCTAAAGTTTAGTGGCACGTTTGCTAGTGGTATTATTTCCATCAATTTGTGGCACGTTTGTGGCTGATTATTTCCATCAATACGTGTGGCACGCAAGGATTATTTCCTTCAATCTCCTCCTAAGCCTTGTCGTGCACCTTCAACCACATTGATCATGCCGATCTTTGAGCGAAATTCTTGAAATTTTGCCCTGCCCAATGACTTCGTCAGGATATCACTGAGTTGTTCTTCACTCCTGACGAACTGCACCTTGATCAGACCCTTTTCTTCGCATTTTCGGACCAGATGGTACTTTATCTCGATGTGCTTACTCTGTCTATGGAGAAGCGGGTTCTTGATCAGGGCGATGGCGGACTTGTTGTCCACTTTGAGCAGCAAGTGTTCACTCAACTCGGAGAAGAGAAGAATCGGGAGGCGGAGTCCTGGGTCCTGGACACTGGCGCGACGAATCACATGTCCGGATCAAGGACCGCATTCTCGAGGATGGACACGGCGGTACTCGGCACCGTGCGGTTTGGCGATGATTCCGTGGCGCAGATAGAAGGCCGGGGGACCATCACTTTCTCCTGCAAGAACGGCGAGCTCCGATCGTTCCCCGGTGTCTATTTCATCCCTCGACTAACTACGAACATTGTAAGTGTAGGACAGCTCGATGAAAGGGGCTACAAGATTGACATCAAAGACGGAGTGATGCAGATCAGGGAACCCGATGGAAGGCTGCTGGCAATGGTGAAGCGGGCGGCCAACAGACTGTACACCCTCCACGTCAAGATAGCAGAGACAAGATGTTTGGCGGTGCGCAGTCGCGGAGACGAGGTGGCGTGGCGCTGGCACGAGCGGTTCGGGCACGTCAACATGGCAGCGCTCCGGAAGCTAGCTCGGGAGGAGTTGGTACGCGGCTTGCCTGCGATAGGGCAGGTAGAGGAGCTGTGCGAGGCGTGCCAGGCCGGCAAGCAGCGGCGCAACCCGTTCCCAGCTCAGGCAGAATTCCGGGCAAAGCAGTGCCTTGAGCTGGTACACGGTGACCTGTGCGGCCCAATTGCGCCAGCAACACCAAGGGGAAACAAGTACTTTCTCCTGGTGAACGATTTCAGCAGATACATGTGGCTAGCCGTGATTCCTTCAAAGGATCGTGCAGCGGCCGAAATCAAGGAGATCCAAGCTCGAGCGGAAGGCGAGTCCGGGCTCAAGCTGAAGACGCTCCGCACTGATCGGGGCGGCGAATTCACCGCAGCCGAGTTCGCGGAGTACTGCGCAGCTGAAGGAGTCCATCGCCAACACACCGCGCCGTACAGCCCACAACAGAATGGCGTCGTCGAGCGTCGAAACGGCACGGTGATGGCGACGGCGAGAAGCATGCTCAAGGCGAAAGGATTGCCCGGATGGTTCTGGGGCGAGGCGGTAAGCACTGCAGTATATGTGCTCAACAGGTGCCCGACGAAGAGCGTGGACAGCATGACGCCGTTTGAGGCGTGGCACGGGAAGAAGCCGGCGGTTCATCACCTCAAGACGTTCGGATGCATCTTGTACGTCCGCAACACGACGCCGCATCTGAAGAAACTCGAAGATCGGGGGCGCAAGATGATCTTCGTCGGCTACGAGCGCGGCTCCAAGGCCTACCGTGCTTACGATCCTGTCACGAAGTGTGTCCATGTGACACGCGACGTGGCGTTCGACGAGCAGGCCCAGTGGGACTGGGGTGCCGGCGGCGACGATGGAGAGCCGAGTGGCGGTGACGACGTCTTCACGATCGAATACGCCACCACGGGCCAGGCGACTCCGACGGCTGTCGATACAGAAGAAGCGCCAGCACACCAGACTCCGGGGGGGCCTGACAAAGTAGCGGAGCAACACGATGAGTTTGACGACGAGAACCTGGATGCGGACCATGACTACGACGCACCGCTCCGGTTCCGTAGTGTCAACGACATCATCGGGCCGGCCCCACCGCGTGGCTTCGCACAACGCGCCCTGCTGGCAGAGGAGCCGCTTGCAGCAAGCTACGACGAGCCTTCTTCGTTCACTGAGGCGGAGCGCAGCCCGAGCTGGCGGAAGACAATGATTGAAGAAATAGAGGCCATCGAAGAAAACGACACATGGTACCTCACTGATCTCCCGCCTGGGCGCAAGGCGATTGGAGTCAAGTGGGTTTTTAAGGTAAAGCGGGACGAACACGGGGCGGTGTCCAAGCATAAGGCGCGCCTCGTGGTGAAGGGCTATGCACAGCGGCACGGCATCGACTACGACGAAGTCTTCGCGCCGGTAGCCAGGCTGGACTCGGTGCGCCTCATCGCCCTCGCGGCACACGAAGGGTGGGAGGTGCACCACATGGACGTCAAGTCAGCGTTCTTGAACGGCAACCTACAAGAGGAGGTCTACGTCCAGCAACCAGCAGGTTTCATCGTCTCCGGCAAGGAACACAAGGTGTTCAGGCTGCGGAAGGCGCTGTACGGGCTGCACCAGGCGCCACGCGCCTGGTACAGGAAGCTCGACGACACTCTGTTGTCGCTTGGTTTCAGGAGGAGCGAGTCGGAGCACGCCATCTACATCAGGCAGAACAACGACGCGAAACTGGTGGTCGGAGTCTACGTCGATGATCTTGTCATCACTGGAACGGACCGCGACGACCTCAGGGTGTTCAAGAACGAGATGGCGGCGGCATTCAAGATGAGCGACCTCGGCCTACTTCACTACTACCTCGGGATCGAGGTGAAGCAGAGCGCGAGCGGCATCTCGCTCAGTCAAGGAGCATACGCCGCGAAGATCTTGGAGAGAAGCGGCATGGCAGGATGCAATCCTTACCAAGCACCCATGGAGGCGCGGCTGAAACTAAGCAAGCAGAGCACGGAGTCACCGGTGGACGCTACAGCATACAGGAGTTTCATCGGGAGCTTAAGGTATCTGGTGAATACCCGCCCTGATCTTGCGTTCTCAGTCGGATATGTTAGCCGGTTTCTGGAGGAGCCAAAGGAGGATCACCTTGCAGCGGTGAAACGGATTCTTCGTTATATGGCGGGAACAAGCAACTGGAGGCTCTGGTTCGGCAGGAAGAAGGGAAATCAAGCCCAGCTAACAGGTTTCAGCGATGCTGATTTTGCTGGAGACGTTGATGCTAGAAAGAGCACAACTGGAGTCATCTTCATGCTGGCGGAAAGCCCAATTTCATGGCAGTCAAAGAAGCAGCGGGTTGTGGCGTAATCCAGCTGTGAATCGGAGTACATTGCTGCGGCAAATGCGACCTGCCAGGCGTTGTGGCTCGCTCAGGTGCTGGGAGAAGTGCAGGGATCCAAGCCGAGCGCTCCTCTGATACCACTTGTTAGAACCTTGCCGAAGATTCAACGCGCACGTTGCCGACGAGATTCACAGCCAAGCTACACAAGAAAACTCACGCGAATTGTAAACACGATCTCGAATTTGTGCTGCAAAGCTTGACTTTTTTTCGTTGTATATTCCTCTGTTTTTAAAGACAACTAAATGGAGAACAAAATGGAAAGAAAAAAACTGCCTTCAATCAGGCCGATCACACAAGGTAACTAACCTAAACATGGTATGCTAAAATAGTGGCACGTTTGCTAAATTAGTGGCAAGGATTATTTCCATCAATTTGTGGCACGTTTGCTAAATTAGTGGCAAGGATTATTTCCATCAATTTGTGGCACGTTTGCTAAATTAGTGGCACGCAAGGATTATTTCCTTCATGATCAACAGGTGTGCAAGAAAACCTAGGAGCCTCCAGCCTCCACTTCTGAAGAAGAAAAGGGAAATGCAGTCGCAAGAAAATTATTTAAGTTGAACTCTCCTTTTTCTGTTCTTCACGGCTTGAATTTGGTCAGCAAGTGAAACCATTCTTCTCATTTTCTCTATCTTGATAAGATCTATGTCCAAATTGTCAACAATTGGTTGAGGCTCAACTGCAATCTCTCTCTTAATACTGGCATAATTCCCCAAACTCCTTTTGTGTTGTTTAAACTTGCATCAACAAAGAGCAAGTAGTAAACAAACCCATCTAAGAAAAAGGAATTAAATAATCGAGTAAACAGGGATTTTGAGCGGATCTTTTGACTGTGTTCATGCTTACATGTAACAAACCAGTTAATTTTCCGGAAGTTGGGAAATTGAGCAAGTGATAGATAAGATATCCCAAGAAAGAAAGTAAGCATTTTGATCATTCAGAAGTGACACCCAAAGCATCATAAATATGCAAGGATTCACCAGATCTATTGCCATGCATCATTAGGTGACCGATGCTAAATAAAACATTAAATAATAAATATGCTAGCAGAAATTATTTGTTGCTTTGTAAAATCCATCAATGATACCTTGGTTATTCGTGCCTTGAGTTTCAAACCCTTTGACAGGGCCATCTTCAATTTCACATCCTCTGACTTCTTCCTTGCTAATGCCTTAGCTTCTCTAGCCTTTGCTTTCTCTTCTTTCTCTTTTCTTAGTTGAGCACGCCTTGCTGCTTTTTCTGCTCGAATATTTGCAGCTTCCTCTGCTCTTAATTTTGCAATTTCCTTGGCCCTTGCACTGTCAGCTTTTCGCTCAAGGTGTTGGGAAATAATATCAGACATCATCCTCTGATAACTATCCCACTCCAATTCATCTTGGCCAGGACAACCTTCTTTCGTTGCTACTGCTATGCTTCTTGCCCACATCAAATAACAATTCTCTTGTAACCTCCTCTGACGCAACCGCTTTTCCCATATCTTTCTCAGTGCAGAACTTATTCTTGCCTTGCTCTGATCACTGCAAACAGTTAGGGTTTGAACTCAGTAGAAACCAAAACAATTTCAATTCTTTCACATGTTTGAGCAGCACACTAGAAAGTTGATATGAATCATATGATAGGGCAGTGTTAAAAGATACACTTTTTCCCCGATAGAATCATAGAATATATCATTACCTGTGAGAATGGGGGTATTCAGACATCTTCCTGGCCTGAAGTGAGCATGGAAAAGTTAAACCTTGTGGTGCACCTTCCTTGTTACCTCACTAATAGACAGTTCTTACAACAATTATATATCAATATTTCAGCAACCCTTGGGCTTAGCTTCTAATAGAGAAACTTATGAGAGATATAACCAAAAATCAATGCAGGCAATGACCACAATTTCCATGAACACTATCCAGCACCCATGAGACAACAGCATCAAAATTGATTCTTACATGACATCACCTTGGGGTCACTCAATCCTTCTATAGTCCTCTTACTGATGCGCTCTCAAGTCTCTAAAGATAAAAAAAAGAGAAATCAAATGTATCAGAAAAATATGTGCAGAAATCTCTCAAAGAAAAGCATGGAAAAGTGATAAAGATTACACCTTCACTGTCTGTTCTTCCTTTGTTCCATGGTATTCTGCCTTTGTTTGCTTGCCCAATTTTCCTTGTTCTTTGCATTTCCTTGTCACGTATACTTGAGGTTCTTTTTGAGGAACCAGTATTGTCTGCTCTGTTACATAGACGCACATCTAAGTCGTGCACTTCATAATCTTCATTAGCCAGAATCTTCTCACTTTCAATCTGCCCGGAAAATGATAGTACACTAAACTGGCTATGATGAACTTTAGATGGCAACTCATCTATCACTAGATGTAATGTCCAACCATGGTGCCCGTTGGGAAAGTAAAAAGCAGAGATACATGCATGGTAAACTTTCTTTACAGCTAATGTCTGATATTTTGCCTGGATAGTTGCTTGTTTAAACTGTACGCCATAAAATGTATTGGTGAAAATGGATCCCAGAGAAATACTTGGTGCATACTGAAAGGATGAGCGTGGGGACAATTTCCTGTCATGAAAATTAGAATAGCCACAATCAATAAAGCACGTCCCACATTAGGAGATGTGTTCAAATTCTACTGAAATTTGTAAAAGACCGGGTGAATTTTTGCAGAAATTTATTGAAAACATGCCTGCATTAAACAGGAGATTTTGCTTTTGGTTAGACATAGTTCAGGAATATTTATGCTTGTAATGTTTTGGGTTCTCAAGTCCTTAACTAAACAGTGTTCAATTAGGCCTACCTCTAGAACTCATTGCTTCATTAACTACTAACAATGATCCTACCACTTCTCCTTAGTGCAGCACACCTCTTTTGCACATGCCCAAATTATCTCATTTGGTTCCAGCTCATTTTATCCTCGTGCAACCAACTTTTGACTTATAACTGACATACATTTCTTATCCTACCTTTAAGCATATTGCCAAACATCCATCTCAACATTCTCATTTTTGTATGCTCATTTTTTGGACATGGTGTTTCTTAACCACCCAATGCACCAATCCATGAAATGTTTCTGGTCACATAACCATCTTATAGAATTTGCCCTTCAATCTCACAAGTGTTCGACAACCAAAATACTAGTCAAGGTTAACTAAAAATAAAGTAAGGAGAGCACTCAATGAACAATATATTGGTAAATCTGCTCCTGGATCAACTTATATAAGCGGCCAATTTAATGCACGAAAAACTTGTCGGTCTTGAGACAATATTCAGCAATCAATACCTCTCCAAGTTATCCATGGAGACACTTATAGTTCACCTTGTCAATATGCGCAACATAGATCCAAATTTCAAAAAAAAAAAAAAAAAGATTCTACTTTTAGTGCAAGTGAACACAATTTCAGGTGTGAGAAAATGCTGGTTTTCTTTCTCCGCTTAACACAAAAGTTAATATATGGGAAATAAATGCCCGAATGTTTTTTTCTTAAGCTTTAGATTATTCTTAAAGCCACCATGTAGCAAGTCAAAGTTAGCGGGTCTTAAAACTCTAATACCGTAATCAGTCCCGTCATCAAGGAGAGTACACAATGTGAAATCTCATAATTTGGTCTACATTTGACCTTTCTAATTGAACATGGGAAAAAAATTATGGTCAGGGCCCATGCGTGTCTCCACCCTCATAGCAGTCTTTATAAAAATGAAGTTAACAGACAGGCTCAGAGGCAAAAATTTTGATTACCAACTGGTACAAATTGTTACTTTTAATTGTATATTTAACAACTGTTGGGGATAAAAATTCCAGTCAACTTACAATCCATCAGCATATCTAATACATCCGTGCAACATGGTTCATCTATCATCATTACTTGGACTGAATTATATCGTATGACATTGCACCCAAAAAAAAAGCCGGGGGCTTAGTTGAACAAAACTAGTTTGTGTCTCGCCAAATCCTTAAGCCATGAGATAATGAGATAGAGGCCATTTTAAAGGAAATGAAAGAAAAAAACTTGGTCACCACTACAAGCATGAAGGAGTCTAAGCCTGCATCTGACACAATCAAAATCCGATTGAACTCGTTCTATATGAATATAAACCAAGCGTTTGCTCAACGGATCATGCACTTCTGGCAAAATATGGGTTACACCTGAATCTTTATCCTTTATGCCAGGCTGATTCAATGTTTTTGGGACCTATTCCTTAACCATGGGTAACCAAAGTCCAGGTTTCAAACCACTTGGAACCTAACAACTTTTTCTCTTTGGTCCAAATTGGATTAAATCTAGTATAACTATCTGGGGGTTTGCCACCTTCATATTCAATCAGCGGCTTGCGATACTTAGTTGAGCTGTGGGGGCATACAACATAGATGAGCAAACTCATCGCAACACATACAATCTATAAGCTAATGAAAGACACTTAAGAAAGATATGGATGAGGGTCTATAAGGAGCATTTTGTAAAGAATAATTACAGAGGGTGACACAGATGTATAAATGTAATACTATTTTTATGCATGAATCAAAATGTATACTATACAAGAATACCTATACACGCAGCATGCATCTTGAACAACAGCTAAATATGGACATGCTTAAGGGATACTTTTGAATGTACCCTTCTTTATACAGTTTTCCTCTTTCAAACTGAAACTTGGTTATATGGACAACATGGCTGTGGAACAATCATATTTAGCATGCTAATGTGCATGCTTTTGTGTTTCGTCATTGTCGCCACCTTATTCCATTAATATGAGGCCAGTTATTAAGCAGAAGTCTTTTGGCTCCCAAAAAAAATTGACAAAGTTTTACAACAGACTAGTCAGCTAAGGACCAGACATCAACTCAAGTCGGAGCCAAATGCATGGCCAAAAGAAACTATGAGCACCTGCCCTGCCACAGAACATTGATGGTTGGAAGACGTGGTTTCTTGGCGTAGTTTTAGCTCATGCAACCAAGGAGAAAGTCTTTTAATTCCCATAGGAAGGGTGAGATGATAATGAGCCAACTTGTACCATTTTCTACTGGTATTGTTACTACCCTGAGTAACCATAGTAACAAGTAAGTTCTCAATAACTCATATTGAAGCTGAGGTCTGACCTCCTCCATTTTCCCCCAAAAAAATTGATGAGAACATCACACTAGTTTCTAGTTGATTTTATGCTTTAGTTTATATTTGAGTTTAGTATTTTCTTTTATTGTGTTTTAGTACCACATCGGTTATATTCAGAAACTGACCTTTTGTAAAGCCTATAAATAGACCCCCAGACTTCTCTTATTAGTAGACAATGATGGATTAACATTTTCTAGTAAAATTTTATGAGTCTTGAGTTCTTGAGATTGAGGTGTGAAGCCCGTGGTGTAAGGAGTGTGAAGTCCGTGGTGGAAGGGGTGTGAAGTCCAAATTTATCATTTTCTTAACCCTAATTCCCTTTCTATTTTGTCTTCTCGAAACCCTAATTTCACTTTAATTTGAAGGTGATTATGATTCGCCCGTTTTACATCAAATTGGTATTAGTTGGTTTCAATCTCCTTCAATTTTCTTTTTCCTCTCCTAAAACCCTAACCTCTCTCAAATCCTAGATCTATTAAAAAAAAAAGCCAAACCCTAGCTCTTTCTTTACCAAAAAAAATCAATAAAAAAAGACTCAGATCAAAGAAGTTGATCTAATCCAGATAAAGAAAAACATTGTGCCAAAACTTAGCTGAAAATTCAACCAAAAATCAAAAAAATTCAAAACTGCATTGTTCACTTTCTTCTTCCTCTCCCCCTCTCTTACCCATAATCCACAAAACCCTAGCCCAGTTCCTTTCACCCACCGGTCGTCGTCGCCTCCTGCGGCCTCGCCTTCACCCCTCTTGTTCTCACCAGCGACAAGCACCAGCGACCACCATGACCGCCTCATCCTCCCCCTTCTTCCCCCCAAGCCCAGCGACAAACACCCACAACACCTCGACTCGTCGCCACCATCTCAAGAACTCATCTCCTTCATCCCTCAAACGCCCAAACCAGCACCACTCCGCCCTCAGCAAACTTCTCTGCCACCCTCCACCTCCCGCCGTCGACTTGGCATCCAACCTCGATAATAACGCGGCCTCACCACCGCATCGCCGCCGCCACACAACAACAACAACGCCTCACCACCGCGTCGCCGCCGCCACACCACGACAACAATGCCTCCATCTCTGGGTTCCACATCTCCATTGCCATCTAGCTCCGCCACCACGCCACCGACCACATCATCGCTTCGACTCCACCAGATCCGTGGATCTTCCTCCATCCTCCCCCTCGCCTCAACTGCATCACTGCCTAACCTCGTTGCAGAACAGATCTCCCAAATCAGACGCCTGAGATCTCCTCGTCGATCTCCCCCTCGTACTACGCCGACACTGCATCAACTCCGCCGCCGTCGACAACACCTCCTCTTTAGACCTCCACCGCTGTAGCCGCCGTCAGTTATCTCTGTTAGCAGGAGATCGAGCAAGGAGAAGGGATCACCGAATTGTTGGATTAAGCAGATCGAAACCCGTTTCATTAAACTCATTAAGGGTTAAGTTGTTGGGTTTAGATCTGGTGAATATTCAACCCGAACCCGACCGGTTCTGCAGAAACCCGATTCGAACCAATTAAAGGAATTCGAGTTTAAGTCATAAACCCGCTAGCACCTCTGACCCGAATCCACTTAAGACTTGAGTTGTAGGCCCTAATCCGCTTGCTACAGTGTACCCGACTCGGAGCTACAGTAATGGGTCAGCGCAGATAGACCCGTTTGCGCACATTCGTTGTTTTCAGCCTGTAACTTTACATTCAGACTTTGATTCAAGCAATCTTCGATCCTTTATGTTCGTGATGATGAGATCTTCACATTAACCAATTCAGATCATTGAGATCTTTGTGATTCTCAGTAGACTTTACGTTGGTGATCTCAGCTCTCTATTGTGGGTATTTCTCTTAGAATTCTTACAGGAATTTTGTGTTTGGGTGTGAACGACTCACCCCTCAAATGATATCTTAATTTGAGTTGAATTGTTGATTGTTAAATTACTTGCAACTACTATTGGATTGCAATCAAATTGTTATTTACTTCTATCGAGTGGTTGCGTCATTATTTATTACTTTTCATCGTTTTAGGAACACATTTTCTTGGATTTAAACCTTGAACCTTTAGGATATTTTTTTATTTTTACTTAGCGCATGCATTTAGATTTCTTGAGTCTAGGAAGTTACATTGCATCCGCTTGATTGTTTAATTTGCATTTATATCTAGATTGTTGCATATTTCAAAATGAGTGATCAGTATAGAACTTGTACTAGAGGTGACCATGAGAGTAGTTGTATTCACAATCGGTGTGCTAGGAAAGAGAAAATAGCGTGTAGATTTAAGCTAGAAGATCTTAAATTTAATGGTTACTCTGATCCTAGTGTTTTTAGTGACTGGCTAGCCAATATGGAATGTTATTTTGATTGGTATGAGTTTCTAAAAACGATTAGTCCTATTTGCCAAAAGAAAACTCGAAGGGTCAACTAAAATTTACTGGGATTCGATAATGAGAGATTGTGTGAGATGTAATGTTGTCACAGAGCATTGGAAAGAAATGAAAGAAAAACTTAAGGAAAAGTACCGTCTCCAGTATTATAAGAACCGTCTCTTAGACCAGTTAGACAGACTCCGTCAAAGTGATATGTCAGTTCAAAACTACATAACTAAATTTGAGGATTTAACCCTTCATTGTGATGTGAGAGAACATCATTCTCAAACTATAACTAGATTTGTTTAGGGTTTAAGGTCTAAAATAAGGCGTGTTATGATCACTGACTCTTATGATTTAGACACTGTTGAAGAGGCTTTTGATGTTGCCTTAAAGGTTAGTTAACGCCAAGGCTCGGTGTCCTAAGTATGAGGGATATAGACTTTATGATTATCAGTGTCATTCGGAGAGTCGACATATTAAAATTGTGTCTAGTGATAATGTTTATGATTCGAGAGTTGTTAAAGATGTCAACATACTTCCTGAGATTACTAGCATTGTCGAGAATACACTAATTGATTCGAGTACACCGATTATTGATGAGCTCCACGTGTTTTCTGATAGTAGCAGTGATGATGTGGATAGCATAGTTGAGTCTAATATACTCGCTAGGCCTAGTAAATCATTCGAGTTCTCTTGTGTTGAATATGGATTTATGATCGTTGCTGCTGAGTTATCTTCTAGTGAGTCATCTGAGTTCCTTACCATGATTTAACAGATGATTTCTGGTGTTTCTTCTTTCACTGGTTGCGTAGAGTTTGTGCCTAAGCCTAGTACACCACTATCAGAGGGGTTAAATATGTGTCATCCTAGGCATCTCATATATCTTTTTTCATCGTTAAGAGTTATTCCTAGAGTTCCTACTGCATTACATTTGCCTGTTGCACATAATGATAATATTACTAGACATTAGCAAATTGCGATGAAAACTATAATTTTTTTATATATCCATATAGTATGTTGCAAGAATTTTCAGTTGACAATGAGGTAATAGTTACGAGTCACCCTGAGATTGTGAGAAAGTCACACACTTGGCGCACAGGTTCTCCTAGAGTTCTGAGGAGACTTGCCCTCATGACTGATGAGTTGGATATCCCATGGTATCCTGATATCAATTTCATCTTCAGCAAGATGATGCGCATCAATCTACTATTTGTGTCTTGATCGAGTTACCATATTCTACAGTTGACCCATCATGGAGACCAGCTCCACCTCCACCATCATGATCTCGACGTGATATACCAGTGTTGCTGTCATGGCCACCACCTTGGCCCGATTAAGATGTTTCGTGAGGAGAGCCCTTACTCAACAAAATCGAGTTTCTCCCACCCCAGGGGAAATGATGATGGCATCACACTAGTTTTTAGTTGCTTTTATGTATTAGTTTAGTTTTGAGTTTAATATTTTTTTATTGTATTTTAGTACCACATCAGTTATATCTGAGAACTAAACTTTTGTAAAGCCTATAAATAGGCCCCAGACTTCTCTTATTAGTAGATAATGATGAATTAAAAATTTTCTAGTTAAATTTCATGAGCCTTGAGTTTTAGAGATTGGGGTGTGAAGCACGTAGTGTAAAGGGTGTGAAGCTCGTGGTACAAGAGATGTGACGGCCCAAATTTATCCTTTTCTTAACCCTAATTCCCTTTCTATTTCGTCTTCTCGAAACCCTAATTTCACTTGATTTGAAGGTGATTGTGGTCCGCCCGTTTTACATCAAAAATTCATCTAAATATAGCTATCCCATGATTAGAAATTTTACACAAAAGGGCATGTATTGTGTAACTTAATAGTTCTAGTAAATATTATCAAATGTGTGTAATATGTGTGCATAGCGTTTTTCACACAAAAAAGGACCGCTTGCATGCTTCCAGTCAAGAACTTGAAATTATGTATGTCACTACTTAATTTTACAGTTATAAAACTTCACCTCAGAAGTATCAGAACTATCTGAAACCCGCACATGATGACAATTTAAATTGGATGTGAACATATGCATGCTAAAATTTCTATTAAATTTTCTATTAAATAGTCATGCCATATCAAGGAAGAATGTCTTCTAGTTAATATAACGTATACCGGCATGTTCGCACACCGAATCACATATGTCTGTTCAAGAATTTTAAAGTATATCAATATTTAATTTTACAGCTACAAGACTTCATTTCTGAAGAATCTGTCAGCACACACAATGTAAACCTTGATTGGATCCGGGTACAAGCAAACTATAACTCTATCAAAGATCATACCATATCAAAGAAAAATATCTTACTACTTGCTGGAACATAATACTGGCATGTCCTCCTTTTTTTGTCCTGTTGATTATCAATAGGAGAGAAAGACAAACATTTGAGGTACCTTGATCCTGCATACCCATGGAAAATCTCCATATCTAAGCTGTAGCCAGGCCATTCAAAACATGGTCAGCTTCTCCCCGAACAAATATAGTAGTGTGAGCCAAAAGTCAAATCAAATATTTATAATAAGACTTTACCTGGTCAAACAATCATAATAAAAGGGCACAAATGAAAAGCAGGGCGCTAAATTAAAGATTTAACATATTCATTCTCTCTTTTTCCCTCAAAAAAAAAAATATTCACTCTCTCTTGATAAATATATTGATGATTAATCCTATAAAATGTTTTACATACAATTAATTAAAAAAATTCTTTTTGTTTCAAAATTTATTTTATCTACTGTTTTGAACTTTTACCTTGTCTAGGAGATATTCTCTTGACTCTTAACATTTTGGTGAATCACATAATGTCATCCTTGCTGCATTGACCTGAGACTCAATTATGTGGCAGTCGTCACTACAAGCATAAGAACCATCTATTAAGACCAACTAACAACCGGAAACCCGAATATTAATTTTCTTCACAGCTGCTTACCATTTACACGAAAATCGTCCTAATACATGATTTCCTAGGATCGTGGTTTCTTTCCCTCCTGCATCTTTTGATTTAGTAATGCATAGCTTGTCAGCTTATCTATCATTGAATTCTCGACTCTAGCCAGACACCATTAAAACATATTTATTTTCATTATGGGCATTTAAAATATCCAACATAACCAAAATATAGAAGGGATAAGCAGAAAACTGAAATTAGATCAGATTAACTTTTGAACAATGGCTGTCACACCCCAAGTTAATAGTCCAGTTTGGTCATACATTGAGAAAGCCTCTAGTATATACTAGTTCCAATGAACTCAAGACTCAATTGGAGCTAGCATTTCTGAGGGAGGAACTATGGAAAGACCATATAGTTAGGTCGCGTTTGGGCGAGATAAGTCTCAGGGTGAGTGGCCCTTTGGAAACTTCTCGCTTGGGGTGATAGAACTGCTATTCACACGAATGGACCTTTGTATAGACCTTGACTAAACCCTAGAAAAAACCTATTACTCCCTGATAATTAAAAAAAAAAAAAAATAACCAACCTAGCGAAAAGTCTCAAGATTAGCTATTTTTTCAAAATTTCAGTTACTGGTGGCACTAATCGAGGATTCCCCACAAGGCAATGTGTTCTAGAAAATATCATATCTGCAGTGTACAACAAGTGCCAGAAAATAAACAAAATTGCATAACTATTAGCAAATCGAATTTCAACAGAATCGTCGCATCCTAAAGCTTAGCATTTGGTGCATTATTGGTTGCGAAAAGATTACTGAAATCAGATGCAAAAAGAAAAAGAAACAACAAGACGGGAATTTTTTTTTTTTTTTAACTTACAGGCGAAAGAGGAGGGCGAGTTGCTTTTGAAGAATGGAGAGGTTTTTGTGAGGCTTGTTTGTATCTTGCGCTGCTGTGGGGTTCGGATGAGCTGGGTTCTGCTGATCCTCTGAAGCAAGTTAGCTTAACAGGGACTAGTGGATTAAAAGCCAAATGGCGGCCCGGTCCAATCAACATCTATCAAGCCTTTTCTTTTTTTTTTCCCTTTTTTTCTTTTTTGAAAATGTTTTCAAGCAATTTTGTTCTCTTATTTAGAAGAAAACGAAGAAAGAAAATAACTGGTTTCTTTTATTTTCATAGTTTTATCTAGAGAAAATGATTATTATAAGAGCACCATTCAATAACCTAGAATTTTTTTTTTCCAATTCCCACTTGAAAAAATATGGATTCTGCAGATTATTTTACACCATCAATTTGGAAAAGAAACAGACCATTTAACTAGAAAATAATATCACTGTAGAATCTAATCTCCAAAAAACCTCAAAAACCTTTGATATCCTCATACAAGATATGGAAAGTTTCACTTATAAATTGATCTGTATGGCCTAAAGTCCTAGGGCATCTAGTCCAATCCAAATCACCAAATTCAAGCACATAAATCCATCAGCATCCAACTGGAATAATCCATATATCCCTGTCTCTCTGAAAAATACAAAAGAATATGAAATTATTCACTCAAATCCTAACAAGACACAAATTACAAGTGATGATTAGTTAAACAGCTTCAAACTCGAAAAACAAACGTATAAACAATAAAACAATGTTGAACTTCTGAAGAACAAGCTACCACTCTATTAAGAGTGTGTGAATGCAAAGTTTCACAACACAACTCCAGCTACTTCCCTACTGCACCAAACATCTTCACACATATCAGCCACCACTAATTATAGGGCCAACCTTGAGGAACAGATAGAAAGTCATGTAACAATGATATTAGATATGTAAAACCGATATCCATATGTTTAACCACAATTGTTGTCCCCCGATTCAAGAGGCAACAAACGAGCTGCATACATCCGGCACCCTGGAATCCAACAGAAAAGCAAATGATTCAGATAAACAGGCCTTCACATCTCAACGAACCAGAACTTGATACTAATTTACAAGCCTGTCAACTAAAACATGGCATCTTGAAACACAGGAAAGGAGGAAGAAGGATATCAGCAGAATATTCCATCCAACAGAATTAACCAGCTGCCTGAAAATCCCCAAAGTCGTCTTCCACTGTCTCTCGAGGACTTGTTTCTGTCACTGAAGATTGTGAATCATTGGATGGAGCTTGTATCGTAGAATTTGTAGTCGTAGTATTTATGCTGCTCTGAAGACCGGAACTAGCTTTTGGCGAGCTGGATGGGGATTTTTTAACTGGACTAACGGGCGATAGTGGCCCAGGAGGGGGGGTGGAGGCTTAAGGCATATTGTGCCTTCTTTTGCTTTTCCTTTCTCATCTAGGGAAAGATTATTTAGGCCTTGAGCAAAAAATGTGGACTTCACACCTCGACTTCCTTTCTGTTCATAAAAGCCAAAGGTCAAGACAGCCAGGGTGGCTTACACTAAGATATCATATAAATGTAAAAGCTAATTTCCAGATCATAAAAGTTGCATGCATCCATAAGAATAGAGCATTCCCATACAGATAGCATGCTTAGAAATGTTGTTGGATGACAAACATGAAATATTTGAGAGAATTTACTAGAAAATAACATAATATACAGAAAAATGTGGTTAGACGATGAATGAGGACATGAGAATGGCATGAATGCTAACTAGAAGTTTAGGGCCTAAAGTTAAATATAAAAGAATATGATGTTAGTTAAAATAGAAATGTGAAACACGAGAGAATCCAAGGGAATCATTTTCATCGCACATTATATAGCAATTGGACAACTAGAGGAATTCAAGAAAAATGGTGATTAATGAAAGGTTAACCCGTCATAATATGTCAATGAGGCATGACCGAGAATCCGAGGCAATCAATTTCACTCCTTGACATTCAAGTAAGGAGTTTTAACTGCCTATAAGCACCAGAAGGAAATCTAACAACTGAAGGGGGGGATTATGGGCACATCAAGAAATTTGAGACAAAATAAAAAGAAACAAAAGCATGGAGTTGCCTACATGGGGAGAGAGGAGGACTTCAAGAAACTTGTACATAGAACAGACAAACCCCAAGAGTGGATTGATGATAAGAATGGATTGAAAAGGATATCACAAAGACAAAGCCCAGATGTCTCAAACCAATTCATTTGCTATGGTTGCTAATATAGTACCCTAAACTATCAAATATGGGTTCACTTATGCATACCAACCATTATACTCCTTCAATGTAAACGCTTAAAATGCTAGTTTTCCAACTGGAATATAACAACACAATTTATAGGTCATAAAAATGTTCGAATTTATAGGTCATAAAAATGTTCGGGAAATTTCAGGCAATGGAATACATGAATCAAGATATACATTTTAAAAGCAATTTATTTATAATTTTATATATACATGCCATAGCACATACATTTGGAATCTGTAGATATTTCTCAACAATTGTAAGACGAACTTATTTGGAGTATTGCACTTATTTCTCAGACTCATTGTCTTTGGTCTAATGATGTATGCACATTTAGCACCAGGTATCTGGTTGTCAGGAGTCTACAGCCATTGTAGATCCTCACAATTGCAATAAAAGAAAACCACTTCTAGTTCTGCAGCCGGCAAGAGATTGTGCCATAGTTTAAAGCCTTCTGATAGATAAGCAAGCCATAAGCTCCTAGCATGCTATGTTTTACACATAATGGATCATCAATGACACAGATTTTTGTAACTCTCTCTTTAATACATCCAACCTTTCCAATACCAACTGAAACTTCTTAAAATGACAGATTTTTATATAAAAAATTCCAAAAAAATAGATTTTTTTCCCCATATAAACCCACTTAGTTGTCGCATGTGTGTGCCCACAAACAGGCCCCCTTTACATGTACTCCCTTGATTCACATCTTTGTACCACATAAACTTTTGCACAAGGCTACCATGCATACATGCCTTTATCTGTCTTCTTTACCAAAAGTGTAAGATAAACATAAACATTGATGTCTAACACAAACACACACGTGCAAGTGCATGCACACACAAACAGAAAACACTGATGGACACACACAATTCTTGGCTATCTTTCCAAATTTATTGGTTTGAAGTCTCTGACTGAAATATTTGGATATATGCCCAATAAGATATGGAGACAAGGAAATCAGTTAGGTACGCGCTCCACAAATTTCAACATTCTAGACATTTCCATAGAGAGAGAAACTTTTTGGTGCATAGTCCTTGACACTGACTTAAACAACTTGACCAACAAGGTAAGTTTTCCTACCCGACAATTTCCTTCCTGATTTTAGGCAAACTTCCCTTGCCCATCGCAATCTTGAGAATGAGTGGGGAACCAAACTGAGAGGTGGGTCTACCCAGCCATCATGAATTCAGTGTTTCCATGAAGTGTTCTCAATTTAGATTGTACCATAGGCCACCCCATTTTGACAGGAAAGGGCTTAAAAGACAGTGATATGATGATGGTGATGATGATTTTGAGGAAGAACCAGTGCCATCTTTGCAGTTGAGCAAGCATGCAAAAAAGCTTGAGACTGAATTAATTTCTTTAAATGTGACTCTTTGAGCATAAAGCACTTACATTCTTTAACTGAAGAACCAGAGTTTCTCCTTCTTTAAGACTATAATCAACTGATGAAGCCTTCTGGTAATGCTCTTCCATCTCTTCTGCAGTCTTCTTTTTGTTTAGATATCTTTAAACCCGTAAAGGAGAAACAACATTCGGGATATATTGCTCAAAGTATTTATGCTCTAACACTAGACTTCTCTAGTATATAAAACATTGAGGACTAAAGTAATTAATAAAATTATGCAAAAGTATAGTGCTTACATGTCAACAGAAGGTGGCAGGCAAAATATATGGAAGGATACTTCATATGGTCATAAAGGGCAGCCTGGAAGTCATAAGCTTGAGGTCTTTCCCGAAGCCTAGACCAATGAATGCATGCCGTAGACGACCTCCTGCACGTCATATGCACATTTCCAAATATTACGTATCAAGCTAAAAAATCATAAACAAAACCAAATAACAGAAAACAGGTTCAATCAGTCTTCATTTTCAATAACATAAGCATACAGTATTGATATGTGTGATGAACTTTCTGCAGTTAGCAAGATCACCAAGTCAGTCCACATGGGAGTATGGGAAAAAAGGATGTGCACATTTAATGTAGTGTATATCTTGATTTAGCAAAAGGATAAATCATTAGATTCTAGTAGTTGTATTTTAAACACTATGTTTTAATATCACCCACAAAATAATTGTATTATAGCACTGATGTACATGAGCTGAAAGCATCTATAGTGTTTTTCAGAAACTTTCACTATTTAACTGTACTTTCAAGTAGTAGATGAAGTAGGAACTTCTAAGGCTATATGTTATCATAAATATTGTAGGTTCACTTCTAGACAATGTTCTACAAATTATGAGGCTACTACATATTATAAATTAATTATTTCTTAAATATTACTTGAACCCAACTGCCAATAACCTCTTGCGCCTGGAAGCTTAGTTACATAAATTGACCTCCAATAAGCCTGTTTAGTACATGTTAAAACAAGCTTTCTTTACCTAATTGTCAGTTACATCCTGTCTACAAGGTGCATTCAAAGTGTTCTACATGATGTAGATACTTATCTTCCAAATATTTTCTCATAATTCCAAGGAGGGAAGGAGGGTTTACTTCTGCAAATTCGTCATTTGCCAAAATTTCCCCAGCTTTTTGGGATACTATAGTGGTTAGAACTTGCCCTGCCCTTCACTGTATTCAGCCCACGCCACCCCCCACCCCCCCAACCCCCCCCCCCCTTCCACTTTCTAAATTAGAACTTGCCGACCTCAACTCAAGTACTTCTCAAACATGCCAAATTTTCCACAGCTATATTTGAAAGACTACAGTTGGTAGAACCTACCCTACACTTACACTATAGGCCCCCTACAAAATTAGAACTTGCCTACCACAACTCTAAGTACTTAAAGATATCCTTGATCCTTACCTGAATAATTATTGCAACTCAGTAAGGTATGCATGGTTTAATAGTTCTAATCAAATAAAACAACTTATTATAATGTATAACAGGATTCTCTTAATCAATTGTGGAACATGCTTATATTCTTTCTATTCTTTCAAAATCGTTCAAATGCCAAAGAAAGGAGGAAGGAAGGTAGGAAGGTTACTAACTTTTTTCTCTGCAAAACCTAATAAGTTTGGTTAATATATTGTTAGCCCACAACTCACTGGCATAACTTTAGGGTAAAGTGGTTACTGACATGGTGGTTTTAAAGCACCAAGTTTCAAAAGATCATGGGTACAAACCTCAATGTCGGCAATTTGATTACATTTTTATTTCCCCCAATTATTTTCCCCTTGGATTCAAACGTCAATGTTGGCAATTTAAAAATATTTTTATTTCCCAATGTTTAAGCTAAGTCATGTTTAAGCTGGAGGATTTTCCATGTGGCGCGAAAGGCCACATGAGCAGATGTGTTGAGTGCAAAGTTTGCTAGAAAGACACTGTTATCCCACAATCAATCATCTTAAGCTTTTGGATAAATTAGTTATTTGACAACCAAATAATGGTATTAAAAAATCAACAGCAAAAGATATATTACACCATTAAGTCTGTTCAGAAAGTAAGATGGAATTGATCTTAAATACTAACATAAAAATGATAAGAATCAGTAACTTACCAATGTTCTCTTCAACCCGAAGGACGAAGTATCTGAAGAAAATTATATAAAAAGAAAAGACAAATCAGAGACGAACATTAGGTTTTCAAATTGTAAACCAAAGAAATGAGGGTTGTTGAAAAGAAAGGGGACATGATTATATCTGCACTGAGTTGGTTCAGCAACTAATACAGGCTTTTCAGACAGCCATTTAGATTTGGCTTCATGAAATGGAAGGCAACAACCTGCTGCTATCTATTACAGGCTCCACTGGATGTGGCTCTCCATTTCGCAGAAATGCTCTGGCATATAGCTCCCCTGATTAAAACATATCAAATTATCAAAACAACCAGAAGAACAATACAAAGATTTATGTCTTTCATTCTTATCTACTCAACAAGCTAAAAGATGGCTGCACCTGTGGTCTTGTCTTCCAGTCTGATAATGCACTCCTCTCCCTTGCTTACGACCTTTAGTGAACCCTCCCAGTCCCATTTGTTGACATTCCATTCATCGGCCCTAACCAATAAATATTTCATATCCACTTGACATCAGGGCTTGTTTGGGAGAATTTCTACATAAGATGAATGCATATACATGTACAGAACTTAGAACACAGGGAGAAAAAGACAATTGATCTTGGCAGATAGTAGATTCAGGAAGAAAGTGAGAGTATAGATCATAACCACAATTTTAAATCATCATGAAAGAATTTACCAATTTTATCAACACCTCCTGACCCCATCACCTCCTGACCCAATATACAAGTGAAAATTCCCAGAAGTACAACATGTTCACAACATGTTAACCTCACACCTAATGATATCACATGAAGCAAGCTTGTTTACATGTTGAAAAGACTATAGAAGACCTCAGAATTTGCATTTAGAACATGGTCATTGGCGTGAAAAGCGTGCATCATGCATGACAATATGCACGATGTTCCCTGTTCTCATCTCATACGAGAACTTTCAACTTGTAACCAAAGCACTACAATATGCTTTCTAAAATGGAAAGAAAGCAGCATTCACAATATGTTAAGCTAATAAAAGGTAAGATCAGTGTCTAAGCTTTCAAAGTTAGTCCAAGTCACATTTTCTCAGATCACCTCTACCAGTGAAGGTATATTGGGAGAATCCTTATAGTTACTTATGACGAAGTTTTTCAGAAGAACTTGAAGCTCTCGATTCCCAAGGATGGTCTCTGGTAGGCTTTAGCATTAAAAGACCTCTATTGTTGGTACGATAATCTGTATTTCTCGTATGATATTTTACCAAACTTCTCAAATAATTACTGAAAACACAGTGTTATGCTTCTCAAAAGATTATGCAATGCCTGAACTTCTCTTCAGGGAGAGCTAATTGACTCCAGCCTAGTTCACTCCATTGCCCAGAAAGTGTGTTCTCCAAGATAATCAGCACGCCCAATTCAGAAGAATCAGTATCCTGAACAATATTTATTTTCTACTACAGTTAGAAATGAAATTGGTGATCCTCTCTTAAAAGTTTTACCATGAGTGTGTCATTACAAACCTTCAATGCCCTCCTTTACCCCAAGCACAGCTAGTGCATTCGCTTGCATGCGCATGAGTGTTAGCGCAAACAAACATTTAGCAATCATCAGTCCCAGATTCCCAAAAGCAATATAGGAAAAAACTAAAGAAAAATAGAGGGGGATATGGAGAAAAATGGTTTCCGACTACACAATACCAGGTTTAGAAAAAGAAAAAGAAAAAAGATCTAGTGCTCCAAGTTACGATGTCTGAAGGAAATACTTTAAATTCCAAACTTTGATTTCGCAGCTAGATTTGCTGTCAGCATTCAAACTAAAGCAGGTGGACACGCGGGGCTATGGAATAAAAATGTTGTCAGTTGGACTAACTTTAGGGCCGTTTGTTTTGCGTAAAACTCCGTAATTCGTAAATGACTTACTACCCAGTTACAACTACGGCGTTTGTTTGGACCGTAATTCGTAAAAGACTTACGTAACTCAACTAACACTCACTTGCAGTGACTACTCACTTACAGCCCAGTTACAGTTAATTTTGTGGTCATACAAATGTAATATTTTTTTATATTAATATTAAAATTTTTTAATATTTAACTTTTTATATTTATTTGCAGTATTAAAACTTTTAAAATCACCAAATAGTTAATTTTGTGGTCAACTTTTTGACTTACGACTTATACATTACGACAATCAAACACCGTAAAGTACAATACACTTTCTCACTTTACAATTTTATATTACCAACCAAACACCGTAAAATTTACATACATGTAACTCATTTACAATGTAAAACACTTTACCAATTACAACTACGAATTACGGCCAGTTACGACAACCAAACAGACCCTTAGAAGCAACCAAAGAAAGGTTACTGTAATTGGTTCAGACAAGCATGTATTGCATGAGAGGAAGATCCTTTCGTATGGGAAAAATAAATGTTATAAATTTTTTCAACACCAATAAAGAAAGTAGGGTTATTATGTAATTAATTTAACTAACTGAATAACAGGAACGCAAGCAAATTCCAACAGTTCAGATACAGTCATACTGTGTCCTTGGCCCGCTATATAGTATTTTGTGCATTCGATCAAGGCTCTAACTTAAGGTTAAATATTCATGGCTTTATCATTCCCGCTATGTGCAGGCTTTAATATGGAGAGAAGAAAAAAATCTTGCATTCAGGCCATAGAGATTGATAAGGAGGTTGTACGGCAGCTTGTTCTGAAATTTCATGTATATATCTAAAGGATGTCCTGTTTTAAATATTGGCCGAGTCAGCTAAGATATCGTCCGATATCTCCTTGTTTTGCTTGTTGCCATTACGATATGGGGGAATCATTCGCCATATCATTTGCAGCAAAAAAATGGCCGATATTTGAAATATTAGCCAATAAATTGCCCGATATTGGGTGATAAATCGCCCAATATGAATAACTTATTTACTGCACAACTGCATGCAAATGTACATTTTTTTTTTAATCTTTGCAAGCATGTTAAATTATTTTTATTGGGTAGATGATATCTATGACTCTAAATCAACTTTTAGTTATCAATATATCATTATATATAGTGTCTGATATGAACGCCTGATATGCGTGTGTATCCCCGATATCTGATATGTAAAACCCCCATCCAATATGATCCCAATATCCGATATTTAGAACCTTGGACAGCCTAGACCGATATGTAAAACCCCCATCCGATACGATCTCGATATCCGATATTTAGAACCTTGAAAGGATGAACAATTTTTTCCGATATTCTCGCTATCCTGTCCCTCCTACAATAGTTTCAATTTCCAAGTTATCTACTAACCAGGACATCAAATTATTCACAAGTCTCTACGCATTTAGAAGTTACCAAATTCAAAGCCCTTGATTTCTATGGGTAATAAAGTGAAAGAGGGAACAAAGAGATAACTAGTAAGGCAGGGATAGCTTTAGAGGCAAAAAGTGCCACATAATTTTTTGAAAATAAAATTAGTAAAAAGTTAAAATTTTCAGAAAGTAAAAAATTTTATAACTAATAAAAAAATCATCACTAAAATCTTACTGATAACATAAGAAGATGATGCACACATTATCAAAATCTTCTAAATCTTAAAGTGGGGGCTAACATGTTCCAATGCAGGCATTGCACGATCCAGGGCTTTAGCGGACTTTTTACAACAATTTGATTATTGGTAGTATGTTGATATGCCTTTCCCACATGATCTTTTACCAAACTTCTCAAAGATGATGGGAAACTCAGAAAAGTATTTACTTTCTATTAAAGTCAGAAATAAAATAGTGATTCTCTGTTAAATGTATCTATGAGAGTATGTCCTTTCCATACCTCAACCTATTGCACAACAAGTCTCTTCTTGTGCATGTGTGTTAGATAATATATAAGCAAACATGCAGAAATCTTCAGGCCCAGACTTCAAAAAGCAATAAATACTATATAGATAGAAACATGAAGTGGAGGACGATGGTTGCCAATTCCAGAATACCAAGATCAAGGAAAAGATTAAGTTTCTTGATGGGGAAAACTTTATTCCCAACATTGCTTCTTCATCTAGATTTTCTGTCCGTAGTCAAATTACAGTTGGTGAATGGACAAAGGAAAATAAGGATGTTTGGTGGTGCTTGTGCTTATAGATAAGTCCTTTTAGAAAAGACTTGTCTAAAAATGCCTTCAAAATTGGACTTTTACAATGCTTATAGTGTTTGGTAATTTTTAAAATCTTAAAGTGCTCATCAATAAAAATTAATATCTAAAATGATTTGTTAGGAATAGTTTAGATAGAAACTAATGTCTAGAGAGTTTAAATAAGATTTTGTGGGGAAAATACAAAGAAAAATTAAAAAACTCAGTTATGAGGGTAGGTTGCATGAGAGATCATGTGAGAGAAAAAATAGGAGAGATAATAGGAGGTCATTGTGGGTGGCTTCTGCTTCCGTGATTAGAAGTCAGATTTTTTGCCTTCTTCAAACCGAAGGTTTTTGGCTTATGCTTGTTCGAAAAGTCCTTTTCTGCATATATTACCAAACACCTAATTTTTCAAAAGAGCACTTATATGCTTTAAAAGCTGTGAAAGCACTTCTTAAAAACAATGCCAAGCACACCCTAAGGAACAAAAAGTTGTCAGTTAGTATAACCTTACAAGCAAAGCAAACAAAAGGAGTTGCTTCCATCTAGATGTTCTGTCAAGGCTCTAAGTCATGATTTAAATATTTGTAGCTTTATGGCGTTTGAGTTCCTTTGACGTCCTGAGGGGAGATCCTTTGAGTTCGTTTGAGGTCCAGAGTTGAGGATCGTTTGAGTTTGTCAAATCTCAAGGGAGGGTCATTTGAGTTTGTTTGGATTGGTTTCATTTTGGCGGCATTAGCATCAACAATTTAAGATCTACATCAGCAATTAGTGGTTCAACATCGACATTAGTTTCAGTAATTTGTGTTTTGTTTAGTTTATATTGTACAAACTCTCGATGTCTTACCATCTTAAGTTTGAAGGAGGATGTTAATAGTTATTTACTTATTGAGTCCTAATAGGATTTGGAATCTTATAGAGTCCTAGCAGTATTACGGGTTACAGTTTGAATAGGATTTAGTCCTGTATGGTCTATATATATAGGGGATTGCTCATGAATTTATGAAAATAGAATTTTGTAACTCTTCTCAATTATCAATAAATATGTAGTCTTTCGTATTCTAATGCTTCTACTATGTACATGCCTTTACAGGGAGGAAAAAGCTACATTCAAGACTTAAAGGTGGATATGGAATTTGTTCTTAGTTACCTGATCTCACTTCTGAAAGCCGGCACGGAAAGTAATTACATTTATCAACTAAATTGTTTCATATCATAGCAATTTTGTCATAGATGGCAGATACATAAATGAGAACTCTCTACCCACATACTGGAAGTACTTATCAAGTAGTAATAACACCAACTTTTTTAACATTTAGACACTGATGCAGATGGAGAAAGACAAACTGCCTGCCTAAATCCTCCTAATATTCTAAACAAACTCTGAACCAAAGGAGAACTTCCAAATAGGAACCCCAATCTTCTGAAGGAACAACTTCAACCTAATTAAATTTTCTACAAAAGATAATTATTATAGTACAAGATTTCTACACATTAGCTGTGTCACAATGTTTCCTGGCCCTCATATGATCTCATGTTGTTGATAACATTAGCTACTTATGAAACTACATCTTCTGTCTTCACAAACGTGCAAGTTGGAAGCTCTTTCTAACTGATCGATTTCTCACTAAAGAGGTATAAATATCCTCATCATATTGCCAAGCCCACCCTGAGGCTATAGCATCACTGAGAGGAGTGACAAAACATTACCAAGAAGAGAAGTTTCAAATCAAAATTGACCAACAAATTGCTCTTACCCACAAAACAAGAAAATGTTTTTGTACTATTTGTTCACACCAAAACCACTCTCTGAACTTTGAACTCTTAACCTCAATTCAGCCCAAACTGAAAACTCTACAGCAGCAGCAACAGTTCATCTGATCACTGTATACAAGCTGAGAGCCCATAATCCCTTGACTACATTCATCTCCAACTCTACTGATTTCAACAAGAAATGGGGAGGTCACATTAATTGTGAGCTACCAAAACCATCGTGAAACGAGATAACTTAAGTGAACAATTCCTTACGAATAGAACATAGTCTCACATTGAGAAATAGTTCAAAAAAACACCCCACTGATCAAGACCTAATCTTTTCCCAATTTTGCAACAAGTAGTAAAGGACTGAAATCCATAGACCCAAATCCCCAATTTCTATCCACATGCATTAATTTAACAGTTCTCACGACAACCCAACATCATGCAAAACCTAATCTTTTTTTGCAAATTTTGAATTGGGCATCAACAATCATTGTTCAAAACAAATTCGAATGAAGATTCAGCACAAAGGAACTCACCTATAAGAAGCGGCGCTCATCCTCGGCGGTATCTGCACATATCCAATCAAGCAAAAAGCCGAAAAATTAGGAAATTTACCAAATTTGATTGAAATGAAAACTGAGATTTGAGTCGTGAAGATTGGATACCATATAGACGTAGCACTCGCTAAGATGGAAGAGAATCAGCTCTAAGGCTTCAGATTCGTCCTTGTCTTCTTCATCGACTCTGCGATCGAGTTGGGTTTGATTGGGTCCTTGGTCCATAATGCTCAAATGAGGAGACAATGATTCTTTTTGAGGATTTATTCTGTCTCTTTTGGTTGCTTTCAGGTTTTCGTCTGTTCTATTTGTTATTAGGTGAACCTGAAAATTTGTAGAAATGTGTCAGTTAATCATTTAATTAATTAATTGCAGAAAAAATAAAAAAAGTTCGAGCTAAAATAAGAGCTTGACTGACAGTCTTTGGTATAAATCAACGGAATATTCCATAAAAAAAAAAAAAAAAAATTTTTGCAAGAAAAAAAATGCACCAGCCGGGAATCGAACCCGGGTCTGTACCGTGGCAGGGTACTATTCTACCACTAGACCACTGGTGCTTGAGTGCTCCACCGCCAGACGATGGTACTTGATTTATAAGTATTAACGTAGATTTACTTATATCACTAAAAACAATTCTTTTGTTATGATTAGACACCATTCCAAGTAGAAAGCCCCCGTGCGGAAAAATTTTTGCTCGCCGCGTTTTTCGTCACCGTGGCCATCCCGTCGCTCTGAGTTGTTGGATCCGGTGGGCCCTCGGGTTGGATCCGGTGGCCTCATCCTGCTGAACGGCTCCCAAGCCATAGTGCGATGGTGATTGCATGAAGCGGTGAGCAAAATGGGATTACCGGGTGTGTAGACAGCTGTAATTTTTTCGTTAGTGTAAGAAAGTTTTGAGCGCAATCTAGGGGGGGCTACTGTGTTCCTTTTTTCAAGGCTAAATCACAATCATTCAGAGAATATTGGCTTGCTAAAATTATCAATTTCGATCATTCTCGTCTCCCGCAAGTGATCTAGTAGACCGTCCTGGGTTGTAAAGCTTTGCTCCTCACAGTTGGTCACGAGTTCGAGCTCACGCGTTATAAATATGTATGTATATATATTTATTTTCAATCACCATGATCTCTATTAGATCTTGAATTTGCTCTCCAGTGATCACCAATTCAAATACTGCTGGTGATTTTCTAAGGAAAAAAACTGCCACCATTCTCTAATTTTAGAACAGATGAGAGCCCGGTGCTCACTTTCTGTCCACGAGTGATTGATTGCGGGATTATGAAGTCAAACAGTCTATTGGTTATTACTTATTATCCACGTGTCAGAAGTGGGATATGGGTATTTTACTCAAATTGGTTGCGTTTGACATTGCTTTTCAAGTGTTCTCGTGACTTTTAAAGAAATATATGATATTTTAATCAAATTAAATTAAATGTTTGATAATTGCTTATAAAAGAACTTACAGAAAAAGGGCAGTAAAAAAGATACCTTTTGTACGAGCTAGAATATTTGGCTCATCGATCAAATAATCCACAAGTTAATGTCTTTTTTCTCTCCGTATTTTTCTTTAGCATGATCTTTTATATAATAAAGATTCTAACCGAATTTTTCCTCTTTTTGTTTCTCCCACCATAAATTATGAGCTTTATGTAAACTTTTTTTTGACGTGCATTCGTTCCTTGCCCAACTTCCTCTAACAAATTTATTGTAAATATTTATAATTTTTTGATTAGTACTTATAGTTTTAAAATAACAAAACTATGAATGTAGACTCATACTATGACCGAAATATATTAAATTTCTTGTTGTTGATTTTGTTTCATTTTAGGATCTCATAAGTCTATGATTGGGCTCTCTTTCCTTCACAATAAACCTAATTGCATGCCGTCTAAACAATTAACAATCAGCCCAAAAATTCATTATCTTGCTTAGAACAGTTCTACCCTTGTCTAGATTTGTTCGAGGCGCACGTAGTTCACACAATCAAATTCATGCCTATAATTGTCTCAGAGCCAGGGGCGTAACTAGCTGTTGGCTGGCCAGGCAACAGCCTGTCCCAATTTTTCATATATTGTTTTAGATTTTTTTTATTTTGATTTTTTTTTGACAATTTTATTCCTGATTCCGCTCCGATCTAGTGGAGAATATTATTTTAATTTTTTGGCAAACTCATATATCGCACAAGCATATGTTATAGATGATTACAACCCACTTTAAAATTTATTTCTAATTCCACCCCTACTCAAATCAGGAGCCAAAATTCACATGGCATGCCCAAAACGAAAGATATTGCTTCTTAATTAGAGGCCGCATCCCCTGGAAAAGTCAATTGCCATGAGGGACGCACTACCACCAAAAATCTACCGAATTTTTGACAAACGATAGAGGGATGATGTGTAGGGTGAGCATCGGTCGGTTCGGTTCGGTTTTTGCTAATTTTTGTAAAACCGAACTGAACCGATTAGACTTAGTAAACGAACCGAACCGAATCGACTCAATTCGGTTCGTTTTTTCAGTTAGGTCAATATATTGCCATCATTTCTTGCATTTTTAATCACCATTATATTATCATCCTTTAATATTCTAATCTCAAATATCCATTACCCAAATTAGAAATAAGAAAAAAACTCTAACCTTAATATGAATTGAAAATTTCATATTCTAAAACTTTTATATTGTATTTGAGCTCTTATATCAAAGCACATATAATTATTACTAATTTTTAATGATAAGAATGAAAAAAAAAGAACTATATTAATATAAATATTATTCTCAATTGTGATGGTGTACTTAACATAGCTTTCACATATTCAACATAAAAAAGATGGTATTACTAAAAGTAATGAGATAAGCTTCCACCAGTTTTTTTTATGAACTATATGATTCACTAAATTGAATTTGAGTAGGGTGACATATAGGGTGAGAGATTCGGTTCGGTTCGGTCGGGTTTGGGTTTTGGAACACAAAACCGAAACCCAACCGAATTAGAGCGGTTCGGTTCGGGTTCGGGTTCGGTTTTCGATTTTTGGTCGGTTATTTCGGTTATAACCGAACTCTGCTCACCCCTAATTATGTGAGGCTTAGTTTGGGGAGTTGAATCTGATGGTAAAGCATGATGGACTCTCACTCAAAACCTGTTCAAATATGGGGGCACTCTTGTTTATCTCCTAGCTCCACAAGGATTCATCATAAAGAGGAGAAATACTATACCTCATGACAGAAGGTAGCCGATATAAGTCTTGAATGAATGGAAATTCACTGCAAAAAAAGGAGGGGGGAGCACATGATTTATTAATAATAGAGAACAGACGACCGCTCCGTAGACCGGTTTTGACAATAATTAACTAGAGGAAACAACATAGACGATCGCTCTCGAAGAAGAAAGTGTCAGTTAGGTGAATATCACGACTTACTCAGACCTCTCCCATTGCAACACTTACGAGCAAGAGATGAGGAGGTTGAAGGAGTGGTTGGACCGGATGGAAAGAGGTAAAAAAAAAGGGATGCATCAACAATCTTCCTTTCACCCGGGAAGTGCTGCAAACCGAACTTCCCAAAGACTTAAGGTTCCTCAAGTTGGAGAGTTATGATGGAACGGGCGACTCTGTCAATCATGCCAGGAGTTCCCAGGAAACCATGGAGTTCCCAGGCAACCATGGTACTCCATAACTTCAAGGATGCCAGCCTCTGTCGAGTTTTTAGTCTGACTCTGAACAAAGTGACATTGGATTGGTATAATTCTTTGAAACCCGACAATATTTTTAATTTCACACACCTTTCTCACATGTTCATCTAGCAATTCGTTGCAACAAGAAAAAGAAAGAAGCCACCAGTCCAGTAGATGAATGCAAGCAAGATAAAGGGGAAAGTTTGAGGACGTACATCAGGCGTTTCAAAGACGTCGTGTTGGAGATGATGGAGGTGAGCTTAGGCATGGTGGCGACATTCATCAGTGGAACTAGAAACTCAAAGTTGACTACTTTCCTCCTTACGAAGCCACCCAAGGACGTGGAAGATATGATGGACCACACTGAGAAGTATATGAATACTGAAGAGACTTCGTACTGAAGTACGATGGAAGAGAGCAAGAAAAGAAAAACCGAGAAAGAAGATAGCAAGAGGAAGTTAGACAAGGCCCCTCAGAGGGAAGAAAATAAGAGACATCGCAGTCTAATCCGAGAGTTTAAACACCTCACAACACTCAACGCATCGAGATCCCATGTCTTGATGCAAATCCAGAAGGAAGATAATCTTAATCGAGCTCCGCCTAGAATGAAGATGAATCCACATAAGAGATACAAGAGAAAGAATTGTGATTACCACAGGGACCATGGGCACAACACTGACCAACATCGACGGTTGGAGGAAAACATTGAAACTTTGATTCGAAAAGGCTACCTCAGAAGGTACCTGGCCGATAAAGCTAGAGACAAGCAAAGGGAAAGCGAGAGAAGGCGATGGAGCTAAGAGTTATTCATGTATCTCAGAAGGTCATGGAAACAGGACAGAAAGGTCAGCTCGGAGAGAAGTCTTCTTGCTTGAATCCCCATCGAAGAAAGTGAGGTGAAGTGATGGCTTTCACAGAGGAAGATGAGAAAGACTTGGACCAAGTCAAATGGAGGATGATGCAGTCATGATTTATGTGAAAATCATGGAGTGTGGAATCAAGAGAGTCCTAGTCGACACTGAAAGTTCAGCTAATGTCCTCTTCTTAAACATCTTTGATGAATTGGGTTTGGACAGACCCAGACTGAAGTTGTGCTCCAAACCGCTCATCAGTTTCATTGGCCACTCGACAAAGGTTGAAGGGACCATCTCAATATCGATGGCAGTAGAGGAGAAAAATGAACTTTGGACGACTGTGATTACCGAATTCCTAGTTATGAATAGGTCATCAGTGTACGACATCATATTGGGTCGACCTTTTCTGAATGCCATAAGGGTGATCGTGTCAACATGGCACCAAGCTATCAAGTTCCTGGCTGAAGGAGGAGTAGGCCGCCCTAAGAGCGACACTGAAACAACAAAGAAGTTTAACACTCTTTCCACTAGGGATAAGAGATGTAAGAATCTCTGCACCTTGATGTGAGAACCCAAGATCATCTGCGGCAAGGATCCCCAATCAAGGCAAAAATCCAAGTCCCATTGGATGACGCAGATCTAAGTCAGACAATCCAGATCGGATCACTCCTTTCTACAAAAAAGCGAGCTCAGATGATAACTTTGTTGAGAAAGAATGCTGATGTTTTTGCTTATTCCACAGTAGATATGCCCCAAATTGACCAATCTGTGATCGAGCATAAAATGTCGATCCAGAAGCCGGTCAAGTAAAAGAAAAGGAGCATCGGGTTATAGAAACAAGGTGTCACGAAGAAAGAAGCTTCTAGCGACTGACTTTATCAGAGAGGTCCTCTATGGCTCTCAAATGTGGTGATTGTCACGCCCCGCTTCTCAAAATACACTGTAGCGAGGACACGGCGAGAGTCGGTGGCACATATATGAAATCACCTAGAGGGGGGTGAATAGGTGACTAGCTAATCTAATGGTGATTAATGCGGAATTAAAAACTATTTATGCAAACTAAAACTTCTTAAGCTGGATTCCCGGTGAAGAGCTCTGGACTAACTCCTCAAGATTCCTCTAGATAAGAGTTGAGGTGCCGCTTTGGCTCTCTTGGTTGAATACAAGTGTGAGTAAACAATCCCTAAGTATATAACAATTAAGCACAAGATATATCAAGCATATAAAGATAAAGACAATATAAGCATGTAAGATATTAAGCACAAGGTATATCAAGCATATAAAGATAAAGACAATATAAGCATGCAAGATATAAAGACAAGTGAGAGATAGAGAGAGAGCAATCACAAACACGAGAAAATTGTTTCGAGGTTCGAGCACACTTGCTCGACGTCCCCGCCTTCAACACTATGAAGGATTTCCACTAAAATCGATCCCACCGGATCACTCGGCGCCGCAACACCTACAAGCGAGTTCCTACTAGAACTCCTTTGGACTCTCTAGTCCCTCTCTTGTTCCCGCAAGAACAACATACCGCAAGCACGCAAGCTTACCGAGGCCGCACCTCTACAAAGAGCTCTCACTAGAACTCGAAACACCTCGAACGCACAAGTCCGCCTCCTCAAAACAAAGATGAAAACTTTGGTGATCACAACACTTTGATCACCTAAAATCCTCTCACAATAAAGATCCCTATAGGATAGGTATAGCAATGAATAGCTCAAGTGTTTGTGACAAAAATAAGGATGAAAGTTGTGGTGGAAAACACAAGAAAATTACTGTAACGCCCCGATCCGGCGGGTACGGGGACGTCACTGCGACGTATATACGCAGGTCAGAAATACCCTCACGTATATACGCTAAGCATCAGTACAGGCAAGAATCAGAGTACGGAAGCACGTGGTGCATTATACATTCCAACACATGAGTACAATTACAAAGTTATCAAAGGAAGTGACCCAATATTACAATAATATTACATCACCAGTATGGCGCAAATGCGAGAATATAAAGGATGTATAAGTATGAACAGTACAAAACAGGCTCAGAGTCATAACAGGAAAACTCTAGAGCCAAACAGGGGGCCTGGAAGGATAAGGCTCTGGACGGTCTGCTGGAGATCCACGCTTCAGCTGCGCCACTCTAATCAGCAACTGGGAGAATCCACACGCTCCAAGCTCCAAAACCTGGACATGAGGATCCAGAGGAGTCAGAACTCCCTGGCGAGTGGTGATGCGAAAGCCAAGTGGCGAGCATAGATAAGCACATGTGTATCGATAAATCCAAGTCATAAATATGCATTGAAAACCGTGTCGTGAGTATCAGCATACAGGAACAAGTAGAGAGGCAGTAATCGATATCAAGCTGGGAACATGTATGATTTAAGGTGATAAGAGCAGGAGACTGGTGGAATAGAACACGAGTGGTAAAGCAGGATGCAAGCATGTATAATATAGTAATCATAAAACCAGAAATCCGAAGTAAAGCCCGATACAAGCAAACATGGCAAAGCATACTATGGACCCATAGTTGGCATCTTATTATAATTGGGCTGTCTAAGTTGTAGGTTTTAGTATGCGTCCCATTCCACATACTTCTACTTACAACTGATAGAGCAAGTTATTTGGAAACTGATAAAGTTCAACGAATCATGTTTCGGATGGGCCCCGTACATGCCCGGGACAACGGTCCAGGAGTATCCGGTGCTGAGCCGGAACGTACCGCTAGGTACCGGGACTTATTTACGCCCGAACAGGAATAGAGTATCGCAGATCCCATAGAAATAGGCCTAGGGCGTGTGCATACCCGGCAGGAATAAACAGGAGTAGGGGTGCCAGCACACCCCACGGAATCCCTGGTGGCCGCCAGGTGATCACTCAAGTATGTGGCCACGCGTGACTCGATAAGACCACCATAAACATGATTATTCAGGGCCCATCAGTTTCCCCCAAACCGGGTGCAAGTTGTCTTATTATAATTTAATATGTAGTTAGCAATTCACAGGAATAAAAGGATCAGGACATGATCAGGAATTCAGGAGTACATGAATACTATAGATTCGGATCACTGTATATATAATACAGGATAACAAGCACATGATTCAAGTCATTGTATGTAATACAAAATAACATGGCAGGATTCCCGTGAATGTGATAGCCATAGGTCAAGTATCAATGTGTCAAGAAGCAGGTGGTAAATCATGTTATAATGAGGTACAAGCGCTAAGTAGTAAGTCATGTCAGGTGGTAACACGTCGTTCTAAATGATACAGACAGGTGTATGTCAAGTGTTAACATGACAAGTATGTACATCACAATACAAAATGAGAATACCGATACAAATACATAATACAATACAAGTCAACCCGACAATGCGGAAAAGTCCAAAGGGAAGGCGAGGACACTCGCCTAAATATGAAAAATACTGTGAAATCACCGATTTTCAGAATCCAGGAACCAACGCGTAAACGCGTTCCAATAAAAAGGAGAGAGAATGAAGACGCGGGAGTCGCAGACGCGGGAGTCGCGTCGCGTAGATTTCCACAAACGCGGGGTTCGAGATCCGCGTTTAAGTTATAACATGAGAAAAACACAGACGCGGACGTGGGTTTCGCGTCGCGTTAACACGAGAAAAACACAGACGCGGGCATGAGCTCCGCGTCGTGTTGACACGAGAAGGACACAGACGCGGGCATGGGCTCCGCGTTGCATCGATGCAAGAACGCGAAGGCCGCGTTATACAATGTCAAGAACGCGAAGATTCGCATTAAGGAATTGCTTGGACGCGGAGGTGAGATCCGCGTCAGCAACTTTTAGAGAGAAAAAGGGAGACAGGGAGATGTGAGAGAGACGCAGGGAAAGACTGAGAGAGACGCAGAGAATCAGAGAAAGAAAGAAAGGAAAAACAAGGAAAAAGAAGAAGAAAGAAAGAAGGAAAGAAAGGAAGAAAAGAAAGAAAGAAAGGAAAGAAAAGAAAGAAGAAGGGAAGGGGGATGGTCGGTCATGTTGCCGGCGGCGGCCGGAGGTGGCCGGAGATGGCCGGAAGTGGCCGGAAGTGGCCGGAGATGGGTGGCCAATGCCCCAAGCCCAAATCAATGGTGGTGCAAGTGTAGTTGAAATGGTGAAAATAGAGTTTTGGAAACGAGGCTTCGGAGAACGAAGCTATAGCTCGTTAGAAAGAGTATTCCGAGGAGAGGAAGATGACGTGATTCGTGGTGGTCAAGGTGGTGTAGGTGGTGGTGGAGAAGGTGGTGAAGTTGGTGGTGAGAATGGGTTGTTTGGTGTTTCCTGGTGGAAAAGAGGAAGAAGAAGGTGGTGTGGAGGTGGTGTTGTTGTTGGAATGGTGGAGGAGATGGAGGAGAAAAAGGTGGAGGAGTTGGTGGTGGAGATGGGTGGAGATGGTGGGTGGAAAGGATAGGAGAGTGGCCGGCCAAAGGAGGGAGCATAGGGCTGTTTTGGGCTGCTGTTGGCGTTCTCTGTTGGAGGAAAGGAGGAGGAAAAAATAATGAAAGAGAGAAGGAAAGAAGTATATATATATAAAGGGGAAGTTGGATTATTACAAAATTGTCATTGAGTTCAAATCAAAGAGACTTGCGTCTCCTTAAATAAAATCCGCGTCTGTAAATGAGACAGACTTGCGTCTAGGCCAAATAGAGCCAGACGCGGAGATGAGGTCCGTGTCCAGGGAAAAATGCGAAAGTTGCGTTTAACAAAAAGGACAAAAGTCATAATGACTTATCAGAGTTGATCTGAAGTGCATTTAATGCAGAAAGAATGCGAATCTTTGCATTAAAAATCAGATCTGAGTCTGGTGAGACTCGCGTCTGAGAAAGGAGAGAGAAAATGGGAAAAAAAGAAAAGTGGAATATCTGGATAAAATTCCGGTATCTAGGAAAACACCGAAAACTTAAGAAAAGCCCGAAAAATAAAGTAACTCGGAAAGCTTTTCAAAAAATTTCAAAAATAATAAATATTATTTAAAGATTTTTGGTGAAATCAATTTTTAAAGATTCAATCCCGTTTTTAAAATAAAAATCTTGAAATCAACCGTCAATATCGGCCTACACCAGGTTGGCCGGATTTTGATAAATTCTGAAAAATCTCAGAAAAAGTATTTAGGTAGAAAATATGATTTTAAGAAATGATGTGAAAGCCATTTTTTAGAAATTCTACTCCGTTTGTAAATTAAAAATCCGAGAATCGAGCAGCAGAATTGGTCGACCCCGATTTTGAAGATTTCCAATTTAATTCAGGAAAATTTCAGAAAATCATAGAAAATCTAAAATATTAGAAAATGATGTTTGAAATAGAAATCGGTCAAATCAGAATAGCAGAAAGACCAAATCGAGTAAAACACTAGGATCGGGTTCCCGGTTCAGACTAGGGCTGACTCCGAGTCCACGAATCCCAATCCAAGGCAAAACAATCATATAAATAATTCATAAAGAAAAACAAATACTGGAAGTAAATCAAAAAATACGATCAGAAAATATGAATACGCAACTAAGTACGTATTCGGGGAACGGGGTGTTACAATCACTTTTGAAAAACTCTTGATAAACTCTCCTTTTGAATGGAAGTATTTTGCTCTAAAACAAGTGGAGAAAACTCTTAATAGAGTAGGAAAAACTAGCTCCAAAACTCACTTAAAATCTTATCTAAAACAGTCCAAGGAACCCCCATTTTATAGGCCAAGAAAAACTAGCTGTTGGGGTCCAATCAGCAGTTCAGACTGCTGTCGGTCGACCGGCCCGGTCGACTGCCAACGGTCATATTTTTGACCGTTGGGGACGTCGGTCGACCGGCCGATCGGCCGAGGCCTGGATATAGAGAGCAGAACTCTCTGTCGGCCATTTCCAGAGAGCAGAGCTCTCTGGACGGTCGACCGGGTCGGTCGACCGGCCCTCCAGCCAAACAAGGCGTGCACGCTTGTGCACGTCGGTCGACCGCCTCGGTCGATCAACTCCTGACTCGGTCGACCGGCAGAAGCCAAAACAGAACATTATAGGGATTGAAACTTGATATTTTGACTTAAATAAAATCCCATAAAATCTCTAAAATTATACAAAAATAGGTTCAGTAAAATACTTTGATATACAAACATGTTTGAGTAAAATCAAAACATGTTACAAATATTTTGAACTATTTTTGTAACTTAGAAATTTTGGCTAAAAATAAAATCTGTATTTTTTCAAATAGATTTTTCCAAAACTTCTCCAAATACAAAAACAAGATATTTTAAACACTTTTAAAGCATAGAGTGTATGGATATGATCTATTACACATAAAAGATGAAATATCTATGTTTTTGACAATAAGCACTAAAATGGTTTTGGTTAAAGACATGTATACTTTTGAATACCAAAAATCAAACCGGTATTTTTCCAAAATGAAAACTCTTTAGTATTTTTCCCAAATGAAAATTCTTTTACGAAAACACAAATAAATCTTGAGTGTGTGTGTGTATATGATACTTGAGCAATCCACCAACTATTCTATCCTTTACATTTTATCTAAAACAAAATCTTAACAAAAACAAACCTAGACACAAGTCTTCTCTTGAAGGGCTTCACTTGAAGTCTTCTTCTCCTTCTTGACTTGGTCCAAACTTTGATCCAATGAGGTAGACTCCTCTTGAGAACTTGATGTGGTCTTGATGCATAGGCTCTTGAATCAACACATGTTAGCTCCAAAACTTTGACTTTAAATCCTTTGTTGAAGCTAAACACCTACTAAGATCTTGATCACAAATCCGAGACTAATTAAACACAAGATCATTAGTACTATAACTACATGAGTTAATCATCATCAAAACTAGAGTGACGGGCCTTTGGGCCAACAATCTCCCCCTTTTTGATGATGACAAAACTCATGGAGTTATATATGCATGGATTAAATTTAAGCTTCATAGAATCTCCTCCTTAACTCATTCATAACAATAAACAAATATATATTGCAATAAAGTATATGAAACTAAACAAATATCTATGCATCAACAAGGTGAGAGACAAAAAACACAAAATCCAAAATCCTTTTTTCAAAAACTTTTCTCCCCCTTTTTGTTTAAACATTTAAAAACATTCTTTCCATTTTCTAAAACAAGATGCATAAACTACTCAATATATGCAAAAACTCAAATATGCATATATAAACTCAAAATCTTTCTCCCCATTTTTGTCAATCATCAACAAAGGGGTAAGATAAAACAAATCAATAAAAAGAATGTATATGCGATATACATTCATGAAGAGAAAGACACTAAGTTAACTTCCCAACATATATGCATTACATGAAGAAGGGATGACAAGCCCTAACTCACATAACGCATAATTTGCAATGCATAAGAGGAGATGTGAACCTCCCCCTACACACATGTATCGCATAAAGAAAAGTTGTCAAGCTCCTCAATATAAGACACACTCAACATGAATCTATATGTAGAAGAGATGTTAAGCTCCCCTTGCATATATGAAAGACATATCAAAAATATTTTTAACACAAATTTTTATACCAAATGTAAATAAACAATACAAATTTTGAATTTTTCTTAAATCAATTTGAGATATCACAATATATAGATACCATATGAAATAGGAAATTTGTGATACCAATTGAAATTGAAACATTTTTACATTTTGATATCAATGAAATAAAATACTTTATATATTGATACCAATTTAAATTTAAATTAAATTTTGAAATACCAATTGAAATATATGATAAATTTTGATACCAAATATGTAAAACATTTGTGATATCAATTGAAATATAAACCCAATTGAAATACAAAACATATTGATACCAATTGAAAATAATGCATAAGCTTAAAAAATAATCAATCGAGATACCAATTGAAAATAAGATTTAAATCAAGCTTAACATAAACATACTTTGTGCTTTAAACATGTAAATATCTTGTAAATCAAGTACAAACAAATCATATATATATATGTATGGAAAGGGAATACCAATAAAAATTGATATTATATGAAATGAAGCATACATATATAGAAACAAAATATGAGTATATACAAAAAAAAATGTCAATTGTGATACCAATTGAAACTATGATGTAAATCAAGTATATAACTCATAATAAACAACCACCCTTTTCATGCACAAGATAAAAGATATGTAATTTGAGCACACAAGGCATGGTCGCCCATCCGTCCGCCCTTAAAGGGGTTGGTAGAGGTTTTCAAAAATAGGAGTTTGAAAATATTTTAGTATTGAAAATACTACCAAATGAAGAATACATAACTAGTTAAAAAATAATTTTTGAAAAACTAGTTAAAGATCCTTCAAAACATGAAAGCAAAAACATATGTATCTCACGAAATATACTAAATACACAAAAGGTTGACACTCGAAATCTATAAAGCTCAAAAATAATCATGAAATAAAGTCATGAATAAACAAATGAAGTGATGTGAGTGTACAATCAATATGTGAATAGCATTTTCTATGAAAATAATCAATTAGGCTCAAAACAAACATGAATATCATTTTATCAAACATGAAAATTCATTTTTCATCTAAAAACAAACTTCTAGGTATATGTATGTTTTTATTCAAAACTAACAATATGCATACATATCCCAAACATAAAAAGAGTCTATATAGTATGTGCATGAAGGCAAAAGACTCAAGGGCATACATGTATATTTATTAGTTTTGAATAAAAGTAACATATACATGAAGTAAAACATGAAAATAGGCAACACAAGTGTAAATGAGTGAATCATCAAAACTAGGCTATACATATGAAAGTAATGAGTACAAATGAGCAATGAAGTGCAAACGTATAAGAATCAAATGTTGCTCATTACTTGTACACGCATATACACAAGTTTTGATAAAGGGGCTGTTTGGTTGCAAGGAAGTGGGCGGAAGTAAGGAAATAGGGAAGTATAATTGCTCACTTTCCTATCTATCCAAACACTAGAAAAGAAAATAAGAAAACCCTTTTTCCTTTTCTCTTTTCTCTTTTACACAATCATTTCCTCACTTCTAGAGTACTACAGTTAATTTTGTGGTCATGTAAATCTCATTTGTAATAAGTTGTAGCACAAAACAGTTAATTTTTTGATCATGTAAATCTCACTTGCATTCTAATTACAGTCTATTTTTTATTTTTCATAATTAATTTTTATTTTAATATTATTTTACGGTCAACTTTGTGGTCAACTTTTCCAATTCCACTTTCACATTACCATCCAAACACCAGAAAAGACAAAACATTTTCCAAATTACACTTCCCAACAACATCTAAACACCGAAAAACTTACTAACTAATTTTCAAGTTCCAAAGGAAATTATTACCACTTCTTTAATTCCTCACTTTCTCACTTCCACCCTTAACCAAACAGGCCCAAAAACTACATCTAAACTAGTATTTACCACATGAAGCACAAAACATAATAAAACTAAAACATGCTAAAAATCATCAAATATAAAAGCATGTAAATAAACTAGGAGTTTTAGAGATAGTTACCAAACCAAAGAATTATACTCCAAATCTCCAAAACATGGTGGTCGTCCCACCAAACTTCCTTGATAGCGGTGCATCAAATGTGTTTCCATCAAGTCCATGTGCATCCACTATCAAGGCATCAAATCTCTCACGTCGTCATGTGAGAGCCCACACCTACATCAAATACAAGAGGTGGGGATTTTGGTACCCATTTTCTTTTAGGTCCACGGGGGTTAGCATCTAATGGAACTCAAACATTTTTCTTAGCAAAATTAATAGTATCTACTCTATAATAACAAAATTTTGCTAAATGACCTTTGAAGCTGCAATGTGTACATTTGTATACTCTAAGATGCATATGTGTGTGAGTGTGATCATGACGTGCAAAGTGTGCGAATGCATGATGTGGGTGATGTACATGAACATTTGGAGCTTGTTTCTTTTGAAACAAGGTTTCCAATCTTTTATGGTTAAATGCACATTCGCTCAAAGTTGAGCTCAAACAATCTATTTTATTTTTCAAAAATTTAACCTCATTTTATCAATGATTGTGGCATGTAAAGCATGATGAGAATGAGAATCATTATCCTTTTTCTTTTTAGAAACTTTTTCTTTTTCAACTATTTTTCTTTTCAAATAAGTGTTTTCATGCAAAGTAATTTCCTTTTGTTTTTTCACCAAAACAATCTTATCTTTCAAAGAAGTATTTCCTTCACAAAGATCATTCAATTTAGAAAGTAAGGAAATATTCTCATTTTTCAAGCTTTCATTATCTTTTTCAATGCATGCAATTTTATTTTTAAAAGAATCATTTTCTTTTAACAAGCAATCAAAATTATTTTTCATTTTCTTGTTGTCCTTTTTAAGCAATTCATATTTTTCAAGGAGTTGTTGACAAAAAGATGCAAGCTCATCATATGGCATATCAATATCCTCTTCTAACTCGGATTCGGTATTTACCTCAAGGGGGTTATTCCCTTGGACCATGTAGCATACGTTGGAAGCTCACTTCCAACATCCGAGTCACTCCCCGCATAGTATTGCTCTTGTTCGCCAAGGGAGATGATGGTGTTCCAAACTACAAAAGTCGAATCAAGATTAGCAACCCTACATAAATAATCATTATTTAGGGTACTCTTCAAAGCATGGATGGCTTTTGAGTTGCCTCAATATACTTGCTATTATTAACATATGAATCTTTAATGGTAGCAAGATAAACATGAATGCCTAGGCCTTTGAGGTACATAGACATCTTAACCTTCCAAGTTTGGATGTTAAGAATGTCAAAGGTGGGAGGTGACATGAAGTCCATGTATGTGTAAACAAATATGGTGATTAGCTATAAAATGAGGATCTTTAACTCAAGGTGGTTAGACCCAAATCAAGAGCACTCGGCTCTGATACCAATTGAAATCACTTAGAGGTGAGGGTGAATAGGTGACTAGCTAATCTAATGGTGATTAATGCGGAATTAAAAACTATTTATGCAAACTAAAACTTCTTAAGCTAAACACACTAAGTATAACCTAAGAGTGTAGCCGGATTCCCCGTGAAGGGCTCTGGACTAACTCCTCAAAATTCCTCTAGATAAAAGTTGAGGTGCCGCTTTGGCTCTCTTGATTGAATACAAGTGTGAGCAAACAATCCCCAAGTATATAACAATTAAGCACAAGGTATATCAAGCATATAAAGATAAAGACAATAAAGCATGCAAGATATTAAGCACAAGGTATATCAAGCATATAAAGATAAAGACAATATAAGCATGCAAGATATAAAGACAATTGAGAGATAAAGAGAGCAATCGCAAACACGGGAGAATTGTTTCGAGGTTCGAGCACACTTGCTCTACGTCCCCACCTTCAACACTATGAAGGATTTTCACTAAAATCGATCCCACCGGATCACTCGGTGCTGCAACACCTACAAGCGAGTTTCCACTAGAACTCCTTTGGACTCTCTAGTCCCTCTCTTGTTCCCGCAAGAATAACACACCGCAAGCTCGCAAGCTTGCCGAGGCCGCACCTCTACAAAGAGCTCTCACTAGAACTCGAAACACCGCGAACACACAAGTCCGCCTTCTCAAAGCAAAGATGAAAACTTTGGTGATCACAAAACTTTGATCACCTAAAATCCTCTCACAATAAAGATCCCTATAGGATAGGTATAGCAATGGATAGCTCAAGTGTTTGTGAGAAAAATGAGGATGGAAGTTGTGGTGAAAAACACAAGAAAATCACTTTTGAAAAACTCTTGATAAACTCTCCTTTTAAATGGAAGTATTTGGCTCTAAAACAAGTGGAGAAAACCTCTTAATAGAGTAAGAAAAACTAGCTCCAAAACTCATTTAAAATCTTATCTAAAACAGTCCAAGAAACCCTCATTTTATAGGCCAAGAAAAACTAGTCGTTGGGGTCCAATCAGCAGTCCAGACTGCTATCGGTCGACCAGCCCGGTCGACCGCCAACGGTCATATTTTTGACCATTTGGGACGTCGGTCGACCGGCCGGTCGACCGAGGCCTGGATATAGAGAGCAGAACTCTCTGCCGGTCGACCGACCCGGTCGACCGAGGCCATTTCCAGAGAGCAGAGCTCTCTGGACGGTCGACCGGGTCGGTCGACCGGCCCTCCAGCCAAACAAGGCGTGCACGCTTGTGCACTTCGGTCGACCGCCTCGGTCGACCAACTCCTGGCTCGGTCGACCGTGCGGTCGACCGGCAGAAACCAAAACAGAACATTATAGGGATTGAAAACTTAGTATTTTGACTTAAATAAAATCCCATAAAATCTCTAAAATTCTACAAAAATAGGTTCAGTAAAATACTTTGATATACAAACATGTTTGAGTAAAATCAAAACATGTTACAAATATTTTGAACTATTTTTTTAACTTAGAAATTTTGGCTAAAAACAAAATCTGTATTTTTCTAAATAGAATTTTTCAAAACTTCTCCAAATGCAAAAACAAGATATTTTAAATACTTTTAAAGTATAGAGTGTATGGATATGATCCATTACACATAAAAGATGAAATATCTATGTTTTTGATAATAAGCACTAAAATAGTTTTGGTTAAAGACATGTATACTTTTGAATACCAAAAACCAAACCGGTATTTTTCCATTACAGTGTCCTGACTGCTGAGACCAGGCCAGCCCGCTAAGGCTATAATAGAAAACAGAAAATAGTACAGTCGGTAGCCAACACTACCCCATCCCCTGCAGTGGGATGTATTATGGATCCAGGACATCCACCCGATAAGACCTAGTCAACTGGCAAGTCTATCCCCTCCCCATTTTATAATTATTATAATTGAAATTACACAATAAGTCAGGAACAATAACAATGCATGTAGCATGTAACAAAATAACAGAACATGAGCATTCTTTGTATCACTGTACAGGATAACAAGAATCGAGAGATGTGAGATTCTCGAGGTGGGCCCCGTGGATACTAGAGGTGGCTTCTACGTGGCACTTAGTTCTACACATCGAATATCAATAGAAAGTATGTCTGGTAAGAAGAGTTTCATATCAATCCAGTGATATAGGAAACGATCATGTGTTGTATTCAGGAATCATGCATGTATTAGTTATATAGGAATATTCAAGGAACTACAGTCCATGTAACAGGAATATATGAACAACCAGAGCATGTAAATATCCATGTAACAAGAAAGTCATATCAGTATTAACGATACAGGAAATATGCATGCCATATACTCAAGTGTGTTTGCGTACCAGTGATATAAGAACATGAAACTACAGTGTCTAGTGTAACAGAGTATCTGTGTAACAATGATACAGGTACATGAAAGATTAATGTCTGGTGTAATAGTTTATTCGTGTCACAATGATACATGAATATGAAATAGCAGTGCTCGCACTCATAACACATAGTAATGTGCATTAATAGTGAAATATAAATATGAAATAACAGCGTCATGTATCACAGTGTTTGTTATCACGAGTATGGTAACAATGACAATATACGGGTGATATTGTTAATATGATCATGTGTCAATATATCAATATTTGATACATGACATGATTGATATTATAAAATAATTATTTACAAATATCTTATTTTCAAACTCTTCACAACTATATTAAAATTATCAATTCATTATTATTAGGATTTATTTGTCAATAGTCCAATAATTACTCAAAATATAGATAAATTATCTATATTTTTTATTAAATCAAGAATCATATTTATTCAATGTGATTTAAAAAGCAATCTTGTATATTTTAATTACAGTAACTTATCAATAATTATAATTTATTAAATAATTTTTACAATGATTTACCGATAATCATGTTTTATTTAATAAAGCAACTCATTTCATTCAACATGAAAAAATATAATTTAAAATCAAAACACTCACATAGTTGTTACATGAATGTAGCTCGTCATTCTACGATCTCAACGGCTTGAGAATCGTTCAGATCGGACTCTAGATACTCAAGTTATCGCCCGAAAACTAAAAGCATTAAAAATAGGTTTAAAAGAATTTATAATGTTTAAAATGCAATAAAACTTATTTAATAGGTGGTTTTATGAAAACTTACCTTTCTTTAATTTAGAAGCAGGTTTTGTTGGCCCAGAGGCCCTTCACTCTAGTTTTGATGATGACTAACTCATGTAGTTCTAGTTTACTAATAATCTTGTGATATTTAGTTTCAGATATTTGACCAAGATATTAGTAGGTGATTAGCTTCAATAAAGGTGTTTTGGAGCTTTCACATGGTGATTCAAGAGCTCGAGCGTCAAGTTCATCTAGCACTCGGTTGGAGTCAAGCTCGGTGGATCACGTTTGGATCGAGTCGGCTTGGAGACGGAGTTCTACAAGAAGACTTCGGTTTGTATTTAGTTTAAGATTGGTTTAGATCTTGTGTTAAAGGTAGATAGTGTGATATGCTCAAGTATACAATACACACACACAAGTTTCATGTTTTGGTTTTTAGTTTTTTGTTTAACCTATATTGGATTTCATGTCAAAAACATAGATATAAATATTTACATGTATATTGGATTCTATCCATATACAACATGCTTTAAAGTTGTTTCAATATCATGTTTTTGTGCTTACATGTGTTTTGGAAAAATCGGATTTCCATTTCAAAAATTCAAGTTTCGAAAAATACAGTTTTTGTTTTAAGGCAAATTTTCTATCTCACAAAAATGGTTCAAATAGTTTGTAATATGTGTTGAATCATTGTCACACATATTTGTATTTCAAAGATATAATAAGAACTGATTTTTGTGATATTTATGTGATTTTATGGGATTTATTTGAAGTTAAAAGTCGAGTTTTCATATCCCAAATTAGTTGGACTGGCTGTCTGCGGTCGACCGGTCCGGTCGACCGACGTGCACAAGCGTGCACGCCAGCTTAAGCTGGTGGGTCGGTAGATCGAGACGGTCGACCGTCCAGAGAGCTCTGCTATCTGGAAATGGCCCCGGTCGACTGGGACGGTCGACCGGCAGAGAGCTCTGCTCTCTGTAACCAGTCTCGGTAGACCGAACGGTCAAAAATATGACCGTTGGCCGGTCGACCGCCCGGTCGACCGGAAGGGCAAATTTGCCTTTTCCAGCTGCCAACGGGCAGATTTGAAAAGGGGTTATAAATATCCCATTTCTTGAGCTGATTTAAACAAGTTTTTCAAGAGCTAAAATTCTCATTCTTTCTAGTGTTTATACACAAGTTTTCAAAAGAGTTTTTAAGCCAAAAAGATTTATCTTTATTTGTTTTAAAGGGTTGGAAAAATCAAGAAAGGAGAAGTCTTTGGGATTGTTTTTTATCTTCATTTTATATCCATTCTAGAAGTTTTCCCAAGAGTTTTTCTTTGTGTTTTTAATTTCCAAACTCTTTATTTCTCACACTTGAGCTTATCTATCTATCCTATCTATAGGATCTTATTTTTTGTGGGAAAATTGGTTTGTAGTTGAGAGAGACCACCAAGTTGTATCCTTCCATCTTTGTGATATCCCTCTAGTGAGAGGTGATAGTGTTGATATCCCTCAAGTGTGAGGTGATTGTGGAAGTGGTATTTTGTATCCCTCTAGTGAGAGGTGGAGATTGTGTTAGAATCCCTCACGTGTGAGGTGATTGTGTTTGAGTGGCTTTGAGCCCTATCCCTCTAGCGAGAGGTTGATTATTGTTTGGCTTAGTGCCTAACCCTCATTTGTGAGGTTGATATTGTTGATTTGTGCCTTGCCTCTAAGTGTGGAGGTTGTATTGTTGGAGAGAGAAGTTGTGTACTCCCAAGTTGTATTTGCCCAAAATCCTCAGTGGAGGTTCCCTGTGTAGGAAGTCCTGTGTGGACGAGTTAGTGGAAATCTTTCTGTGTGAAGGCGGGGACGTAGAGCTGTGTGCTCGAATCTCGAAACATATCTCGGTGTTTGCGTTTGATCCACTTTCTCTAACTCTCTCTCTTACTTTGTGCATTGCATCATATTGTCATATCTTATATGCTTGTTTTTGTTTGTGTGTGCCATACTTGTGTTAACCAAGAGAGCTTCATATAGCACCTCAACTCTTATTCAGAGGAATCAAGAGGAGTTAGTCCAGAGCCTTTCACCGGAATTCGGCTACACTCTTTGGTTACACTAAGTGTGTTTGCAATTAAGTTTTTAATTCTGTATTATTTATCATAGATTAGCCTTACACCTATTCACCCCCCTCTAGGTGTACTTTCAATTGGTATCAGAGCCTACGCTCCTGATATTAGGTTTATCCACCTAGGAGTGTGATCTTGGTTAGCTAATCTAGATTTGCATTTGCACACTTATATTGTTAACACACACTCATGGATTTCATGACCCCTCCTATGTTTGATGTTTCTAACATCGACGTATGGAAGATTAAGATGAGTATGTATCTCAAGACCATAGGTTTGCATGTTTTTCTTGCCGCTACCAAGAAATCCTATCTTGATAATAACAAGCATGTAGGGGCTAATGCACAAGCCCTTGAGGCACTTAGAAGCATGCTCAACAAAGAATATCTTATGATAGTTTCTCATTGTGATTTCGCTTTTGCAGTGTGGAACACTTTGACCTCCTCCAAGTTTCAACCGACGAATATTGTGTAGGATGAATCTAGTGAAAAATCCGAGTAACATTGCTACATTGTCCAAGGGAATGACTCCCTTGAGGTAAACTCGGAAGCTCAATTATATGATGATGATGCTAGTTCTTCTAGTAATGATTATATTGATGCCCATGCTTTAAATGAAGAACTATCTATTCTGTGTGAAAAATTGCTTGAAAAATATAATCTTTTGAAAAGAAAAGCTTTGGACTAAAAGAAGAAAATAAGGATTTGTGTTCAAAACTTGATTTGACTTTGTAAGAGAAGGTTGAGATTTCAAATGAATGTGACTCCTTGAAAATCCAACTTGATCTTTCCCTAAAAGAAAATGAATTTTTGAAAAACAAAAATGATTGTAATGAAGTTTTGAAGAAAAATAAAGTTATATCTTCAAAACTTGATTTTGTTATAAAAGAAAATGATTCTTTGAAAAATAAAATTATTTCTATTTCAAAGGATTTAGATTTGTTTTCAAAGAAAAATACTACTTTGCAAAATGTTATTGATACACATGTTTGCCATGCTAGTGTAGCTTCACCATCTACCTTACCTATTGCATGCATCTCTTCTTCCACGATTGAAAATGATATTTGCTTGTTATAGAAGAGTATTGATTGTTTGGGCTCCACTTTGAGTCATTGTGCCATGAACCACACACGTTTGGAATCTATGTTTCGAAAGAAACATGTTCCTCCTATGCTTGCACACAAACCACGGCATATACATGCTTCCCACGTTCACACTCATAACACAATTTATGCTCATGTGTACACATGTACACATTGTGGACGTAAGGGCCACCTTACTAAGTTTTGTTATGATAGGATACATGATTCAAATTTAGCAAATAATTTTGTTTGGGTTAGGAAAGGAGCTAACCCCCATGGACCCAAAAGAGTATGGGTACCAAAGATCATTCCTATTTTATTTGATGTAGGTGTGGGCTCTCACTTGACGTGAGAGTGATGGTGCCTTGAGGTGGATGCGTTCCGAGCTTAAAGATGACAATTTGGATGCATCACCTTCAAGGGAGTTTGGTGGGAAGACTACCTTGGTTTGGAGATATGGAGATGTGCCCTCTCAGTTTTGGTAACGATCTCTAACTCTCATTTATGTTTGCATGCTTTTCATGTCATTGATTTTTAGCATGTTTTGATTACTATGTTAAATGCCATGATAATTAGATTAGTGATATACATAATTAGTATTTGAGATACACCCATGTTTTATATGGAGCATTATTTTTGTGTACTCACTTTAGTTTAACTATTGTGTATATCCTAATCCTAACACATGTGCATTTACCATAATGATCATATGAGATTTGTTTTGATTTTTGCACTTCATGATTTGATTACATGTTTAGATGTTAGTTTTCATTAAACTTAGGTATATACTTGTACAACTAGTGAACCACAAATATATTATTATATGTTTGTGCCTAAATGCTAATTTGTACCCATTAGATGTACTAGTATAGCCTACTTTTGATGATTCATGCATTTTGACTTGTATTCTCTATTTTTTTTACATGTTTTTCATGTTTGTATTTAAACTTCATGTATATGTCTACTTTGTCTAAACTAATAGTTATACATATACATCCTTAAGCCACTTGCCTTCATGCATATATTTTTGTGGACTCATTCATATTTAGATATGTATGTATACTCTAGTTTGTACAAAACATACATATGTCTTGAAGTTGTATTATTGAAAATTAAATTTTAATGATTTTCGTGTTTTCGTTTATAAAGGAATTTCACATTGAGCTTATTGCCTATTTCCATGACTTTGTATTTTACATTATACTTGTACACTCACATTATTCTTATTTACTCATGATTTATTTTCATGATACTATATGTGCTTATAGACCTTGAGTGTTTGATGATCATGTGATTTTCATGTTTTATGGATATTCTCTTGTTTTATTCCTTACTTGAAGGATTTCGTACTAGTTTTCAAGATTATCATAAAACTAGTTGCGGTATTCTTCTTTTTGGTAGAGTTTTTCAAACACATTATATTTTCAAACTTATTTTTGAAAACTCCTACCCTTTAATGAGCGGTTGGATGGACGACCATGCCTTGTATGCTCATATTGAAAATCAATTTAAACTTGTGCATGAAATGGGTGGTAGGGAGTATGAGTTATACACTTAATTCTCATTGTGTTTTCAATTGGTATCACAATTGATATTTATTTTGTGTACTCGTATTTGTTTTTATATATATATGCTTAAACTTCAAATAGTATCAATTTCGATTGGTATTTACTCTTTTCATACATATATATATGTGTTTTAATTGTGTTTACTATATCTTTATATCTTTGAGCACAAATTTTGCCATGCTAAACTTGATTCTTTAATGACAATTATTTTTCAATTGGTATCTTATACAAGCTTATGCATCGTTATCATTAGTGTCTCATAAAGGGGGAGAAAATTCATGTTTTACCTTTCAATCGGTTTTGTTTACATTTTAGTATCTTACTCCCACTCTTTATGTTAAAAAATAATATCTTAGTTTTCATTTGGTTTCCTATACTTCTAATGAAAATTATTTTCAATTAGGTATATGTTTAACCAAAAGATTGTTCATGTTTTTCATATTGGTATCAAAAGTGTAAAATATTTTCAATTGGTTTTTACAATTGGTATCAAGACTTCCTATATGTTTATATCTTTCTATTGATATCAAAATTTAGTTGGTTTCTTCAAAATGTTTTGTTTATTTTCAATTGGTATCATAACTTGATATCATGATATTTCTATGTATACCTTCATGCTAAATTGATACATTTTTCAATTGGGTATCATAATGTTTTGATTTGTATTGCTTATATGCAAGGGAAGCTTCACAGCTTCTCTATATATATATATTCATGTTGAGTGTATGTCATATTAAAGTAATTGACCTTTCTTTGGTATGTAGTACACGTGTGTAGTAGGAGCTTCACATCTCCTTTTATACATTGCATATTATGTTTTATGTGGTTAGGGTTTAGTCATCTCTTTTCATATAAATGCATGTATGCAAGGGGAGTTAACTTCACGTCTCTCCTCTTCATGAATGTATATAGCATATATACCTTTATTGTTTGATTTATGCAAAAGGGAGAAAAATATTATTTATGTCCTTTATTGTTTGTACCCCTTTATTAATGAGTTGATAAAAAGGGGAGAGATATTTTGGAGTTTTATATGCATATGTGTTTAAGTTTGTTATCTTTTACCATTGATATAAAAAGCATATTTTGTTAGTATTGGTATCAAGAACATCTTTTGTTGTTATTTTGTTCGTATCAAGAGCTTTTATTGGTATTAAAAGTAACATTTATTTAAGAACATGTTTATTTTAAAATTTGGTATCAAGAGCATGTTTTATTTCATTGGTATCAAATATTATGTTTATGCATATTTATGATGAGCATTCATTGAATATCTTTATGTTTATTGCTATGCATGAGTTAAGGGGGGCTTCTATGAAGCTTAACTTTAATCCATGCATATATAACTCCATGAGTTTTGTCATCATCAAAAAGGGGGATTGTTGGCCCAGAGGCCCTTCACTCTAGTTTTGATGATGATTAACTCATGTAGTTCTAGTTTACTAATAATCTTGTGATATTTAGTTTCAGATATTTGACCAAGATATTAGTAGGTGATTAGCTTCAACAAAGGTGTTTTGGAGCTTTCACATGGTGATTCAGGAGCTCGAGCGTCAAGTTCATCTAGCACTCGGTTGGAGTCAAGCTCGGTGGATCACGTTTGGATCGAGTCGGCTTGGAGACGGAGTTCTACAAGAAGACTTCGGTTTGTATTTTGCTTAAGATTGGTTTAGATCTTGTGTTAAAGGTAGATAGTGTGATATGCTCAAGTACACAATATACACACACAAGTTTCATGTTTTGATTTTTGGTTTTAGTTTAACCTATATTGGATTTCATGTCAAAAACATAGATATAAATATTTACATGTATATTGGATTCTATCCATATACAGCATGCTTTATAGTTGTTTTAATATCATGTTTTTGTGTTTACATGTGTTTTGAAAAAATCGGATTTCCATTTCAAAAATCCAAGTTTTGGAAAATACAGTTTTTGTTTCAAGGCAAATTTTCTATCTTACAAAAATGGTTCAATAGTTTGTAATATGTGTTGAATCTTTGTCACACATATTTGTATTTCAAAGATATAATAAGAACTGATTTTTGTGGTATTTATGTGATTTTATGGGATTTATTTGAAGTTAAAAAGTCAAGTTTTCATATCCAAATTAGTTGGACTGGCTGTCTGCCAGTCCACCGGACCAGTCGACCGTAGCAGTAGTCGGTCGACCGGTGCGGTCGACCGACGTGCACAAGCGTGCACGCCAGCTTGAGCTGGTGGGCCGGTCGATCGGGACGGTCGACCGTCCAGAGAGCTCTGCTCTCTGGAAATGGCCCCGGTCGACCGAGACAGTCGACCGGTAGAGAGCTTTGCTCTCTGTAACCAGTCTCGGTCGACCGATCCGGTCAACCGGAGGGCTCAACGGTCAAAAATATGACCGTTGGCCGGTCGACCGGAAGGGCAAATTTGCCCTTTCCAGCTGCCAACGGGCAGATTTGAAAAGGGGTTATAAATACTCCATTTCTTGAGCTGATTTAAACAAGTTTTTCAAGAGCTAAAATTCTCATTCTTTCTAGTGTTTATACACAAGTTTTCAAAAGAGTTTTTAAGCCAAAAAGATTTATCTTTATTTGTTTTAAAGGGTTGAAAAAATCAAGAAAAGGAGAAGTCTTTGGGATTGTTTTTTATCTTCATTTTATATCCATTCTAGAAGTTTTCCCAAGAGTTTTTCTTTGTGTTTTTGATTTCCAAACTCTTTATTTCTCACACTTGAGCTTATCTATCTATCCTATCCATAGGATCTTATTTTTTGTGGGAAAATTGGTTTGTGGTTGAGAGAGACCACCAAGTTGTATCCTTCCATCTTTGTGATATCCCTCTAGTGAGAGGTGATAGTGTTGATATCCCTCAAGTGTGAGGTGATTGTAAAAGTGGTGTTTTGTATCCCTCTAGTGAGAGGTGGAGATTGTGTTGGAATCCCTCAAGTGTGAGGTGATTGTGTTTGAGTGGCTTTAAGCCCTATCCCTCTAGTGAGAGGTTGATCATTGTTTGGCTTAGTGCATATCCCTCATTTGTGAGGTTAATATTGTTGGTTGTGCCTTGCCTCTAAGTGTGGAGGTTGTATTGTTGTAGAGAGGAGTTGTGTACTCCCAAGTTGTATTTGCCCAAAATCCTCAGTGGAGGTTCCCTGTGTGGGAAGTCCTGTGTGGACGAGTTAGTGGAAATCCTTCTGTGTGAAGGCAGGGACGTAGAGCTGTGTGCTCGAACCTCGAAACATATCTCGGTGTTTGCGTTTGATCCACTTTCTCTAACTCTCTCTTACTTTGTGTATTGCATCATATTGTCATATTTTATATGCTTGTGTTTGTTTGTGTGTGCCATCTTGTGTTAACCAAGAGAGCTTCATATAGCACCTCAACTCTTATTCAGAGGAATCAAGAGGAGTTAGTCCAGAGCCCTTCACCGGGAATTCGGCTACACTCTTTGGTTACACTAAGTGTGTTTGCAATTAAGTTTTTAATTCCGCATTATTTATCATAGATTAGCCTTACACCTATTCATCCCCCTCTAGGTGTACTTTCAGGTTTGGGTTGCTAACGGGTTGGTTTAGATCCAATAACCCAGAACAACTAACTTAAGTAAATAGGTTTAATGGGTTTAAATCCATAAGGATCCAATAAGAGAGAGAGAGAGTGAGTGAACGCGGGAGAGAGAGATAGGAGGGAGGCAGGAGGTGGCGTTCAGCGGTGGCGGAGGCTGCTGGCGTGCAACGGCAGTCAACTGGTCGACGGTGTCTGGCCGGCTACAGGTGATAGGGGAGAAAGAGGAAAAGAGAGGGAGAAAGAGAGAGAAAGCGAGAAAAAAGAAGAGAGAGAAAGAAGTAAGGAAGGAGGAGATACAACAGTTACGATCATGTAGTGACGACACCAGGCCGACGGCGGAGGTCGGACGGAGGTATAGGTTACCACGACGGTGCTGGGGATAACTCGACGATGGATCTGGGCATGAAGGTGGAGGAAGAGAGAGGGTCATATATATAGATAGATAGATAGATAGATAAAGAGATAGATAAAGGAGAGAGAGAGAGAGAAAGAAAAGAGAGTAGGTGAGAGAGGAGTGGCGAAGAGAGAGTGGCCAGCATCGGTCTACCGGCAGCCTGGATGACAGTCGTGGCCACGTAGGCAGAGGGACTAAGAGAGAGTGATGAGAGAGAGTGTGAGACTGAGAGGGCAATAAAGAGAGTTCGAGAGAGACTGAGAAAGAGAGAAGGAAAAAGAAAGATTTAATGAAGGGAGGAGAGAGAGAGAGAGAGAGGAGAGGTCGGTTTGGTGGGCGGTGGCTTAAAGGGGAAGAAAGAGCAAGATTAGGGGAGAAGAAATGTAATTAATATTATTTGATTGGGTCAAAATTTGACTAGCTCTGAATGGTTCTCAAAAAAATTGTAAAATAAAAATATTATTAGGAGGAATAATGTGGAGTCAGATTCAAGAAATTCAGTCTGATTTGCAAATTAAAAATTTTAGAATCGATCGGTTATACCGGTCGACACCGGATTGGCCAGTTTTTTTGACTAACTCAGAAAAATCTTCAAAAATACATTAAAGTAGAAAATATAATTTTGAGAAACAATATAAAAGTAGAAAATATAATTTTTGACTAATTCCTTTGTGATTTAAAATCCTAGAGCTGATTATCGGTATCGGTCGATCCCGAATTCAGAGATTTTTCAAAATAATCCAGAAATTTTTTAGAAAATTCTAAAAAATCTAAAATATTCGAAAATAATATCTGAAGCTGAAATTGGTTCAGTCTGACTACCATAAAAATCAAATCAAATATGGACATCGTATCAGGTACTGATACTGTAACACATACATCTAGGGCCGAGTGTTACACTTCTACCCACCTTATAAAAAATTCATCCTCAAAATTTCAATTCAGGTGGGAGAAAACTATTTACAGCTCCTGGACCCTAGATGTTATGGCCTATTATGCTTCCGCTGCGCTACCCTGTAACACTCCGTTCCCAGAATACGCACTTAGATACGTATTCTGATTTTTCAATCATTTTTTTGATATAGTTTTCATATTTATTTATTTTATAATTATTTATGTGATTATTTTGTTTGGGATCTGGATTCGTGAACTCGGAGTCACCCCTAGTCTGAATCCGGGACCCAATCATAGCATACTGTTCGATTTGGTCTTTTCGCAGATTTGACGAATTTTAGTTTCAAACATCATTTTTCAATATTTTAGAATTTTCATGATTTTTCAGAATTTTTCACAATTATTTTTATAAAATCTCCAAAATCAGGATTGATCAGTACCGCTGATTAATTCTCTAATTTTTAAATTTCAAACGGAGTCAAATTCTGAAAATCGCTTTCACATTTCTTCTTAGAATAATATTTACTGGCTTAATGCATTTCTTAGAATTTTTTAAATTTATCAAAATCTAGCTAGATTCAGTGTCGATAGATATCGATGATAGATTTTAGAATTTTTAATTTGAAAATAAAATTGAATTTCTTGAATTCAATCTCACCATGACATTCAGTATAATATTTTTGATTTTTGAGAATTTTTGGGTAGCTTTTCGAGATACTTGATTTTCGGGCGGTTCCAGTATTTTTCCGAAAATTTTCCGCATCCGCGACCGAATCTGGGGAATCTATCATTCTAATTATTTCTATTTTTTTTCCAATTACTTTTATTCCTTTTTTCTTTTTCTTCCTTCCTTTTCCTTCCTCTATATTCTAAAGCCGTCTCCATTCTTCTATTACATTCAACACCCTTCCATCAAAATATCTCCTCCAGAATATCCCAACGCACTCATCACACCCTTTCCATCACCAAGGCCGGTCATAACTCCCTCTCCCATCACCATTACATAAAAAACCCTAACCCTAATCCCTTTTCTTTCTCCTTTAACTCCAACTCCAAACAAATCCTTTTCCTTCCCTTTCCTCTTCATTTCTCCATCAAAATCCTAATCACTACTAACTTCTCCTTCATCTCCATCACAACCACAACAACTACAACCTCTTCAACTTCCTACCATCATCTTCTTCCTCTTTCATCTCCATTTATTCCACCACAACTCCAAAACTCCACCATACAAACCACCATCTCCTTTACCTTCTCCAAAACTACCACCACCACTAAATTCTTCCACAAAATCACCACCCCACCATCTCCTTCAGGTCCGGCCACTACCTCAAGCCCTAGGCCAGCCATCCCCTCTCCGATGACGTCTCTGGTGACCATTCCGATGACTATCTCGGCAATAACACCACCATCTTATTCAATATCAACTCCACCACCATTTCAACACCTCCATCACCACCACCTTTTCTATTTCTCTTTCCACCACCATCATCTTCACTCTTACCACCACAAAATCACCACCATCACCACTACTACAACCTCCAACATCATCATCATCATCTCCATCACTTTTCTTTTCACTGCACCTTCAAAATCCATCTCCATTACCTTCACCAACACCACCACCAACACCATCACCCTTCCATTCTCCTCTCCCTCCTCCTCCTTGGGCCGGCCACCCCCTTGGCCTCCTCAAGTGTGGCGCACCACCCTAGGGCCAGCGGCTGCCAAGAGGTCAAGCCCTCGTTCGCCTCTCGCTTTGGTGTTTTCCTGTTATGAAGTTTTTATGCATAGTGATTAGTCTCTAAAATTGCATATTTCATACCACATCTTCACAAATTCTGTTAATAATATATCTCTCGTATGTTTCTAGGTCCATGGCATGAAATGAAGAAAAAGCCCAAAATCTCATTCATTTGGTGATATTTAAACCCTACAAATATAGCAATTGACTTTTAGAAGCTGGATCTGCTAAATCTGGAAGCGAATTTCGACAAACCGATAGGAGGTACAAAAGTGGGCAGCATGAGGCTGCACACCCTAGCGCGGCGCGTACAGCCCAGAAGAGCCTCGAAAATGGGGCAAAATCCGTGTTTCCGCGGCCTTATGGTGAGGCCACGTGTCGAACTTCGACGCATGGACCCGTGATGCCTCTCTGGTGCCCCCTTTGCCTATAAATACCCCAGGTTTTTCATAACAGCGAGGAGAAGAGTTTTTAGGATAGGTTTTCACCCATTTGTCTAGTTTAGTTTTTCTTTTTCTCTCTTTTGTTTTTCATTTCTTTTGTAGACCATGTAATAAGGAAGAGACTGATACATGGGATGAAAGTTAGGGTTCTTGTAATGGAGGGTGACAATCTATGAAAAGTTATCTCTTTATCTCTAATTTTTTCGTCTCTCTAACTCTTTACATGCTTACCTTTTTCTCTCATGGCAATTAACCACTAACCACTAACTTACTAACTTCTTACTTGATAATCCATATGAATCTAATAGCCTCTACTTGGCCTTACTCTTGCAAGAGCCATTGATGGCTCATGATGATGGATTCTAATACTCTATCATCTAACACTCTAACAAGCTACCATTACTTTATTCCATGCTTGCTTTAGTGTAGTTTTGATGGTTTAATTGTAACTTGCTCTTGTTTATTGAGTTTGGATGTGAAAGTGATCTTATGGGTCATACTTTGAAAAGCTCTTGAACCAATGACTAGTGTTGGCTAAGGATACATGTGAGGCAACTATCACTAAGAGGTTAGCATATTGGTGGAGCAATTAGTAGTTAGTAGCCATTGATTTTCTTTCTATTTTTACCTTGTTTTAGAAATAAATACATAAATCACAAATACCTTTTCTTCTATGTTTTCCTCTTCTTTGTTTCCACCGTATTCTTCTCTTCTCATTTTTTATTTTGTTTTCTTTTGATTCTTTCAAATATTGAAGAACACTTAACATACACGTGAATATACCGGTAAAGCTTCTATCGCTTTCCGTCCATGTGGATTCGACCCGTTTAGCCACCATGCTATAACGAAAGTATCGAGAAAGCCAAAGCACACACACTTTTTAAAACAACACTTTTTATGCATGATTTCCCTTGATCAAATTTTAGCGTCATTGTCGGGGATGAGAACGGTTTGATCTCATATTCTTGTTAACCTTTCTTCTTTATTTTTGGTGCGAAGATCAAATTTAAGTATTGCAGAAGTCCACACTTGCTTGCATCTCCTTGCTCAAGAAAGCAGGGAGCAAGTGCCTCAAAAATTTTATGTGGTTGGGTAAGTCTTTGTATATTGCTATCTTCTGCTGTTATTTTTCTGTTTATATTACCTGTGCACTGTAATAATTTAAAGAATTAAAATACGGTAATTGAATGTTTTAAAACGATTTAGACATTTCCATCTAGGCACGTGTCAATTTTCATTCCAATATACTGTATTTTGTTCTTTTGTTGTAGTGATTTGGACCAAGGTGTACATATTACATTGCATGTAGTTAGGACAAATATGTGGGTGATTTACTCGCTTTGTGTGTTCATTCTTATCTATATTGCACACTTGCACGAATCGGACTTAAGAGCAAAACCCAATATAAGATAATGTGGGGAAGTCATTGCCCTTCCTTAGCCTACAAATCACCTCCCCACTCACACAACCCAAGCTTAATAAAAATTGATAGACGTTGGCTCCTAGAGACATATCGAACTCATTTAAGAAATTGACCTAAGGGAAAGTTGTTAGAAGTTGACTCTTGTCAAATCGGTGTCGAAGGTTGGGGATTGAGAGGCGAAACTTCAAAGAATAGTGGTTTGGTATAATTAGACCCGTTACTCCGGCACGGACACCTCCCACTGATCTTTTCCCTACCTAATTGATTAACTTGTGGTCAAATTGGGACAGTGTACCCTCCGTGGACAGTCTAACCAGTTAGGAGTCGTCTAGGTCTAAGTCAACCCTAGCATAGACTTGTTTTTTTTTCTTTTCTTTTTTTTCTTTATTTGTTTGTTTGTTTGTTTTTCTATTTGTTTGTAAATTATGAAATGGATTTCAACAACAACAATTTTTTCAATTCTAATATGAATCCATTTTTCACTTTGATCTCATTTGACTCGGATAACTCCGGCACGGTATGTACAACATGAACTAACTATATATGTCAGATTGGAATTATCCGACTCAATATGACCCATATCCTCAATCCTATGACTATAATTTTCAAAATAATTTTCACTCTTCACAGATTCAATAGGGATTCACCCTCCCGAGTCAAATTTTCAACCACTTTGTCCACCATCTTTTTTCCTATTTTTTGCTTCACATGCTTTTTTTTTTCCTGAACCACCAATTGAAGAAAAATTAGAGGTACAAAAGAATATAGAAGCCATGTTTGAGTCTCAATAACAAAATTTTCAAAATATGTTGGACTCATCATTTCAACAAAAATTTCAAGAGTCATACTCATCTTTTCAAGTCCCACTAATTCAAAATGAACAACCATCAGTTCTGAACATGAGTATAGATCTCTTGCGCGAGTCCGAGCAATAAACTCAATATTTGATAGACTCATAATTTCACCACAATTTTCAAAATCAACTTCCATACTCACCTTTTTAAAAGAACTGATTACAAAGCGTATAAAAGACATAATTCAGACCCAAAATTTTAGTACCGACCTATCAGTAGGTTAGACTCAATAATGAGTGAATTGATCAATGAGAATGAGGAAAATTTTTCTTGTCAGCATTTAACCAATCCTTGTATCATTGACTCTATTGATTGGATCCAAGAATCATGTTATTTTGGAAACCAAGATTCAATTTCAGCACACCCATTTGAACTTGACCAAACTCCAAGTTTTGAAAGTCACATTGACATTTTGACAAGTTGTCCCTTTTCTGAAATTGAAATTGAACAAGAAGGTAATCCTGAACCTCATGTTGGTAATTCTATTTCACTTTTTCATTCAATAATGACTCCGGTATCTTTACTAGATTTTTTTTCATATTCTGGAGTCAACGTTAAATTCTGTACCAGTACACCGTGAAATTCAATCACCAATATCTTATGATCACACTTCATTGATGGGGAAAGTGTGTGAACCAATTTTTTTGGTTTGGACCCCATTTTTAAACCAATTACGACTCTCACTTTTGAATCCAAACTTGATCTAAGTCACATTCCTGAGTCGGTATTAGTTCCTGTTCCATTTGAGCCCAAATCATTCATCTTCCACATTCACACTTCATTGTTGGATAAGGATGTTGAACAAAATGACTTAGCAATTATTTTTGAAAATTGAAAATTGGTTGGGGATAATCTTTTAAATAAGCCCATACAGTCCATCATTCTATTAATGGGTCATATTAGAAAGGTCATTGGTGGGTTCCTTCGAGATCCATAATATTTGGATTGGGCCGCATTTCGTGGGCCAATCAGACCACCACCGGAACCACCACCATGAGGTAATTTCTCCTTCCCTTTCAATTTGTTTCATGCATACACACATTCATGATGCATTGAAGACAATGTATGAGATAAGTATAGGGGAGGGTTTACGAACATAATTTATTTTAAACTTTCTTTCTTTTACACTTCTTTTTAGAAATTTTTAGATTTTTTCTTTTGTATAAAAACTCTTTTCTTTTCTTTTTAAAATTTTTTTGAAATAAGAGAAATAGTTTTGATTTATTGTTAAGAAAATTGAGATTATCTTAGAAATTAGAAAGACTTAAAATTATGAATTTTTAAACCGAGTCAAAATAATAGAAATTATTTAAATTTTAGGATAAGAAAGTAAGATTGAAAAAATAATTTGATCTTGAATTTTTTGCTTTAGATATATGCAATTCACACTTACACAATTTTTGGGATTGAAAAATGTACTAAAAATGTCATATATATATATATATATATATATATATATATATATATATATATATATATATATATATATATATGATATTAAAAATCACTTATTGAAGCTGGGCAGTTATGCCTCAGGAAGCATGATTATTCATGCCTAAAATTGTGGACAAAAACAAAATAATCCCCTTTAGTTTTATGGCCTTGTTTACTCGAGTCCTCAAGTCCTTTAGCCAGTTCTTTTTCAAATTTGTCATATCACTTTATCTGGTTCCCTAAAACCATCTGTTTTGAGAGTAACTGGCTTAAGGCTCACTACCTAGGTAAGCTAGAAAGCCTAAAAAAATTAAGGGAAGAAAAAATATATATTTGATATAATAAATGGCATGAAAGTTAGAGTCGATATCCTAAAAATCTTCATAGTTCACAAAGTGCATATTTTCTAAGAGTTTTTATGAAAGATCAAAGAATTGATTCAATTTTAAATTCTTACATTTAATTTATAACAAGATTTTATATTTAGACTTAGTTTAAGGAAGAATACTTTCTGGCTTTCCTAAGACCTTGGACAACTTAAACTTTCGCAAAATACTTCAACACTTTTCTCTATTTCAAAATGTGTTTTCAAAATACTAACATTTGATTTCTTTCTTTATGGATTTTGTGGGTGTAATTCGCTGAAAACCCTCAGGAGACAAAACTCCTCCTCTAGGTGAAACCTAGAGGTTTAACGGCTTGTTGCACATGCTCAGTACAATCACGTCACCTGCGAAAGTGATGTAATAATTTTCTTAATTTTTCTATTTTGCTCGAGACGAGCAAAAGATAAGTGTGTGGGGTGTGATTAGTCTCTAAAATTGTATGTTTCATACCACATCTTCACATTTATTCAATATTAAATTCTATTAATAATACATCTCTTGTATGTTTCTAGGTCCATGGCATGAAATGAAGAAGAAGCCCAAAATCTCATTTGTATGGTGATATTTAAAACCTACAAATATAGCCATTGACTTTTGAAAGCTGTATCTACCAAATCTGGGAGCGAATTTTGACAAACCAACAGGATGCATAAGGAGTGGTATGGAGCAGGAGGCTGCACACCCTGGCGCGGCGCGCACGACCGCAGAAAGGCCACGGAAACGCGGCTTTTGCCGCGTTTCTGTGGCCTTATGGTGGGGCCACGTATCGATCTTCGACGCGTGGCATTGTGATGCCTCCTTGGTGTTGGCCCGGAGGCTTTCCTCTCTAGTTTTGATGATGATTAACTCATGTAGTTATGTTTACTAATAATCTTGTGATTTTAAGTTTCAGATCATTTACCAAGATATTAGTTGGTGATTAGCTTCAACAAGGAGTTTTGGAAGCTTTCACTTGGTAATTCCAGTGCCTGAGCATCAAGATCATACCTTTGCACTCGGTGGATCACGTTTGGGATCGAGTCGGCTTGAAGATTGAAGATCATCAAGAAGACTTAGGTATCTAGTGTTTAGTGTGTTTAGATCCATTTGTAAAGCTTAGTATAGTTGATATGCTCAAGTGCACAATACCCTCAGGAGACAAAACTCCTCCTCTAGGTGAAACCTAGAGGTTTAACGGCTTGTTGCACATGCTCAGTACAATCACGTCACCTGCGAAAGTGATGTAATAATTTCCTTAATTTTTCTATTTGCTCGAGACGAGCAAAAGATAAGTGTGGGGGTGTGATTAGTCTCTAAAATTGTATATTTCATACCACATCTTCACATTTATTCAATATTAAATTCTATTAATAATACATCTCTTGTATGTTTCTAGGTCCATGGCATGAAATGAAGAAGAAGCCCAACATCTCATTTGTATGGTGATATTTAAAACCTACAAATATAGCCATTGACTTTTGAAAGCTGTATCTACCAAATCTGGGAGCGAATTTTGACAAACCGACAGGAGGCATAAGGAGTGGTATGGAGCAGGAGGCTGCACACCCTGGCGCGGCGCGCACGACCGCAGAAAGGCCATGGAAACGCGGCTTTTGCCGCGTTTCTGTGGCCTTATGGTGGGGCCACGTATCGATCTTCGACGCGTGGCATTGTGATGCCTCCTTGGTGTTGGCCGGAGGCTTTCCTCTCTAGTTTTGATGATGATTAACTCATGTAGTTATGTTTACTAATAATCTTGTGATTTAAGTTTCAGATCATTTACCAAGATATTAGTTGGTGATTAGCTTCAACAAGGAGTTTTGGAAGCTTTCACTTGGTGATTCCAGTGCCTGAGCATCAAGATCATACCTTTGCACTCGGTGGATCACGTTTGGGATCGAGTCGGCTTGAAGATTGAAGATCATCAAGAAGACTTAGGTATCCTAGTGTTTAGTGTGTTTAGATCCATTTGTAAAGCTTAGTATAGTTGATATGCTCAAGTGCACAATACACACACGTTTCATGTTTTGGATTTGGTTTTCATGAATAGTTTGATCAAAACAAGTTTACATGGTTTTATGTATATTAGATATGTTCTATATACATACATGTTTCATATCTTAGACAAACTTATTTTGATATGTCTATTCATGAGTTTTAGGATAAATCAGATTTCCTATTGAGAAAAATCAAAGTTTGATAAAATACAAGTTTTAGTTTTGATAAAAATAATAAGACACAAAAATAGTTTCATATGCTTGATATTTGAGTTAAAATGTTTATCACAAGTTTATATATCAATGCAAAATGATAAAACTATTTTTGGGTATTTTTACAAGACTTAAAAGAATTTCTGAAAATATTTTAACATATGTTTCTGTCCCAGATTTATGGCTGACAGGCCAGGTCGGCCGACCGCACGGGTCGACCGCACCAAAGGCCGGTCAACCCTTGCGGTCGACCGACGTGCACAGGCTTGTGCACGTTTGGCAGACACAGGGACGACCGGACCAGAGAGCTCTGCTCTCTGTTTCTGGCGGTCGGCCGGGCGGTCGGCCGAGATGGCCCAACGGTCATAATTATGACCGTTGGCGGTCGGTCGGCCGGCCGACCGCAAGCCTGTCAGGCTGACAGATCAGCCTAACCGCTAGTTTTCTATTGGGGCTATAAATACCCCATTTCTTCATGGTTTTATCTAAGATTTTAAGAGCCAAAAATTTCTCTTATAAACAAGTGTTTTAAACAAGTTTTTAAAAGAGTTTAAGTGCCAAAAAGATCTATCTTTATTTTGTTTTAGGTTTTTGAAAAAAATCAAAGAAAAGAGTATTTGGGAGATTTGTCTTGGTTTTCATTTCTATCTTTTACAAGAGTTTTCCCAAGTATCATTATTTGAATTTTTATTTTCCAAACACTTAGTTTTTCACACTTGAGCTTATCATCTATCCTATTCTATTAGGATCTTGTTTTGTGGAAAAAGAAAAAGAGAGATTGTTGTGGTTGAAAGATACCACCAAGTTGTAAACCCTTTTCATTGTTGGGTGCTTCCTCTTTGGTAGAGGTTGAGGTTTGTGTTTGCTCCCTCTATTGTGAGGTGGAGATTGTTTGTTGGCTACGGGCCTTATCCCTCTTCGGTAGAGGTGGATTGTGGTTGTATTGCCTCGGTGGCATTGTAAGGTTGAGAGAGGAGTTCGGTACTCCTATAGTGGATTAGAAATCCTTCTCGGTGAAGGCGGGGACGTAGAGCTAGGGGCTCGAACCTCGGAACATATCATTGTGCTTGTGTTTGATCCAATTTCTCTTAACATTCTCTCTCTTTTAATTGTGCATAGCATCATTCATATCATTCATATCTATTTGCTTGTGTTGTCCTTGCATTGATTCATATTGCTTATTCATTATATGCTTGGATTGCTTGTGTGTGTGCCTCACTTGTACTTAACCACAAGAGCTTCATATAGCACCTCAACCCATATCTAGGGGAATCAAGAGGAGTTAGTCCAGAGCCCTTCACGGGGAATTCGACTACACTTGTGTGTTGTATTAAGTGTGATTGCAATATTTGTTTTAGCTTCCGCATTTAGCGCATCTAGTTTCTAGATTAGCATCATCACCTATTCACCCCCCCTCTAGGTGGTTTTCAATTGGTATCAGAGCCTACGCTCCTGATACTTAGGTTTAACAACCTAGGAGTGAGATCCTTGTTGCTAATCTTCATTTGCATTTGTTTGTTTGCACACATATAGTTTACATCCATGGACTTCATGACCCCACCTATTTTTACCCTTCCAACATTCTTGTTTGGAAGACTAGGATGTCCATTTACCTACAAACCCTAGGTTATAAGGTTCACCTTGCCATTACCAAGGAATCCTACCTTAGTGATAGCATGCATATAGGGGCCAATGCACAAGCCCTAGAGGCCATTAGAAGTACATTAAATAAAGAATATCTTTTGCTTGCTTCTAACTTTGATTCCGCATTTGCAGTGTGGAATATGTTGACAACCACCACCACCTCCAAGCTTCAATTGCAAATCCAACCGGAGGAATCTAGTGGAGAATCCGAATCTCAATGCTTCATGGTCCAAGGGAATGACTCCCTTGAGGTACAATCAGAAACTCAACTAGATAGTTTTGATTCTAATTCTTCATATGATGATTATATTGATGCCCATGTTTTGAATGAAGAACTTTCCATAGTTTGTGAAAAACTAATTGAAAAATATAATGTTTTGAAAAAGAAAAGTCTAGGCATTAATAATGAAAATAAAAATTTGATTGCTAGACTTGATATTGTTTTGCAAGAGAAAGAGGAGATTGCTAATGAGAGGGATTCATTAAAATCTCAACTTGACCTTGCATTAAAAGAAAATGAATTTTTAAATCTAAAAATGATTGTGATGATGTGTTGAAGAAAAATGAAAACTGTCTTCAAAAGTTGATTTTGTTTTAAAAGAGAATGTTGCTTTGAAAAATAAAATAATCTCTATTTCAAATGATTTAAATGTTTATTTAGAGAAAAATATTGTTTTACAAAATAATATGGATACACGTGTTTGCCATGCTAAGGTAGTTTCACCTAGATCACCCTTGCATGCTCCACTTCTTCTTTGATTAAAAATGATATAAATGTTTTAAAGAAGAATATGAATTGTTTGGGCTCCACTTTGAGCCAAAGTGCCATGAACCATACACGTTTGGAATCCTTGTTTCAAAAGAAGCAAGTTCCATCTTTTCATGCACACCCTCCACGGCATACACATGCTCCACACGGACACCATCACACTTTGTATGCTAATGTGTACACTTGTACACATTGTGGACGTAAGGGCCACCTTGCTAAATTTTGTTTTGATCGTATACATGATTATAATTTAGCAAATAAATTTGTTTGGGTTAGAGAAGGTACTAACCCTCATGGACCCAAAAGACTATGGGTACCAAAGACCACCCCTCCTATTTTTGATGTAGGTGTGGGCTCTCACATGACGTGAGAGTAGCGGTACCTTGGAGTGGATGCGTTCCGAGCTTCATGGAAATCAATTGGATGCATCACTTTCAAGGGAGGTTTGGTGGAGATGACCACCTTGGTTTGGAGTACTAGAGAGGTGCCTTATTGGTTTTGGTATCGAATCTCTAACTCCTTATTTATGTTTGCATGCTTTCCATATTTATCATTTATAGCATGTTTTTGATGTTTGTAGATTATTTTGTAAATGCCATGATTATTAGATCCTTGACATGCATGTATAGCATTTTGAGACACCCATGTTTAATATGGTCTATCATTTTGTGCTCTCACCATTTGTTTAGCTATCATGTTTATCATAGCTCTAATAACATATGAATTTACATAATAATCATGTTTATATTTTTCATGTTGATTTATATCTTGTTTTATGCTTCATGCTTTGAATATATGTTTAAATGTTAGTTTTCATTAAGACTAGGATTTATACCTGTACATATAGTGGGTCACAAATAAATCTATATATGTTTGTGCTTGAATGCTTATTTGAACCCATTAGATGTGCTAGTATAGTCTAGTTTTGATGATTCATGCATTTTAAACTTGTATTCCCATTTTAGTTTTGTTTTATGATCATATGTCTTTATTTCATGTATATGTCTATTTTGCCAAACTTTAAGATATACATGTATACCCCTTGAGTCATTTGCTTTTCATGCAAATCTATACATATGGACTCAATTGTGTTTAGGGATATGTATGTATACTTTTTGTGTTGACAAATCATATATATACCTTGAAATGAAATTTGTTTTAATGGAAATTTAGTTTCTCATGTTTTCATGTGTTTTTGTTTAACTTCATGTATATGTCTATGTTATCCAAATTATTGTTATACATATACATCCTTTGAGCCACGTGTCTTAACGCATATATCCTTGTGGACTCGTTGTGTTTGGATATGTATGTATACTTTAGTTTGTATAGGACATACATATACCTTGAAGATTAAATAAGTTTTTGATGATTTTCTTGTTTTCAAGGAATATTGAGCTTATTGTTCATCTTTCATGATTATGATCCTCACATTGTATTTGTACACTTGTTTTTCATTGATTTGCAAAGGGGAAAACTTACAAATAAAATAAGGGTTGAGGAGCTAAATTACAAGTATTCTTAAAAAGATTACAAGTAGATCTCCTCAGAGATTCTGGAGAAGTATGCCGATAGGAGTCTGGTCAGCGCGCGACCACTTTGTCCTTTTGACGATGCGAGCGATGAGATTCCCTTCTCGCCTGGTTCGGGGAATCAGAGAACAGAAGGTTGGTAGAACCCTCTTGCTACTTCTCAAAACCGCCTTCTGTTAGGAATTCCTTCTCGCCTGATTCCGGGGATTCCTTGAAAAGAAGGTATTAGGGTATCAGCACCCTGATTAGAGAAGCAATTCTCTAAAAGTCTCTGAATTCAAGAGCGCACGGTGCGTCGTGAAGAAGCCTCTGCTTGTGGAGTCCTCTTGTGCGTGTTGTCTCAGAAAAGCTTTGTTTCTGGAGATATCCTTGCCTCCCCTCCTTTTTTGTACCCCTGATGGGCTATTTATAATGAGAGCAAGGGTATAATCGTCCCTTAAAGATATGAAAACAGATTGAATCAAATCTATTTAAATCTGGAAAGTAGCCTTGCCGCGAGGCTAGGATCAGCTTCTGCGAAGCTAAAAATGGCAGGTCGGTTGATCTTCTTGATCTGTTTTGATTCTTTCCATATTGTTGAAAGATCTCTCCTGATCCTCTTACTCGTTTTAAGAGAGTCAAGAGATTGTGACAATCAACTGCCAAATTTGATCTCAGATTTGATATTGATTGGATTTGATATTGATCCGATCTCATCCGGAGATTTGATTGGTCAAAGGTTGACCATAACAGACTGATACGGCGCTGCCTGCCTTGAACTCGCAGCGGAGCTGGAGGCAGTTTCTGGCGAAGTCCGAAAGAAACTCTTCGGCGGAGCTAGAAGTCGTCAGTGGCGAGGCTATTATATACCCTTTCTGCGCAGTTGTGTATGGCTTCAAGCGGAGTTAACTCTCTTTGGCGAAGCTATGAATTAGCTTCTGGCGAGGCTTTGAATGGCTTCAAGGCGAAGTTGGATGATTTTAGCCTCTCAGGCGAGGCTATCCCTTTGGGTTCATGTGATGCTAAGTGCTAGTGTAGGCTGTCCAAAAGTTACTAGAGGACAAGCCATTGAAAAGCAAAGTTTCAAGCTCTAGACGCGAGGGACTATCACCCGCGTCTCGGCATCAAGGCGCGTTGGCTCGACACCCGCATCTCAGCATCAAGGCACGTTGACTCGACACCCGCGTCTCATCATCAAGGCGCGTTGGCTCGACACCCGCGTCTCAGCATCAAGGCGCGTTGGCTCGACACCCGCGTCTCAGCATCAAGGCGCGTCGGCCTGACACCCGCGTCTCAGCATCAAGGCGCGTCGGCCTGACACCCGCGTCTCAGCCTCAAGACGCAAAGGCCTAAAACTCGCGTCTCAGTTATAACCGCCTTGGTTAAGGGACCAATCACTGCCTACACGTAAGGGAAATCAGCCCCCATCGTGGCGTGTCTTTAGCAGGCACGTGGGTTAGTTACCGCCCATGTAGCGGGGAAGTTGGCCCTCATTGTGGAGCGTTTTTAGGGGGCACGTTCACCCCTGGTACCTCTATAAATAGCCCTGTTTGCTATGACGGGGGGGGAGGAGATCAGAGAATCAATCGGACGAAGAGAGACAGAGGGCGACACAGAGAGAAAAGAAGCAGATCAACTCTTCAGCAAGTTCGCTGCGTACGAGCTAGCTTTCGCCTACCTTCTCTTTTAGAGTTTTGGTAGACAGAGCTGTGTCACTCTTTCTACCGGCCGAAGAGGAGATCCCTGAAGGACGGTCATCCGGTCAACGGAGAACAAGACTCACTCTCCACCGCCACACGAAGAACCCAGCCTTAAAAAAAGGGGGAATTCAAGATTCAATATTCTCCCTCCCTTGTAACCGGAAGGAACAATTTTTGTTGTAATCCTTTTCATTTGATTCAAGGAAAACTTTTACTGCAATTATTGTCTTCTCCTTTTTCGGGTCATACAGCTAGCATTTTAGACCTGCTGAGGTCTGTTCAGAAACAATCCGGGTTCACTGTCTGCTTGCTGGATCAGTGGAGTCCAAGTTGCTTCCCTGTCCCTCGGAGATGGGTGAAAACTGGTCTTCAGCTCGTCTGTCATTTGTCTTTTGTAAATGTCAACAAGTTTTAACATTGTTCGGACCCATATGAAGGAAGCACCCTTTTTCATGAGTCGGGTGAACGGTTGACAGCGGCCTGAGAGATTCGCAATGAATCTTCTGATATAAGCCAGCCTGCCTTGCAAGCCTCTAAGCTCTTTGAGATTCCTCGGTGGATGCATGCTCTGAATGGCTTTGACTTTGTCTGGGTCTAGATGAATCCCTTTTGATGTGACAATGAACCCGAGGAACTTGCCACTTGACACTCCCAAAAAGGATTTCGTCGGATTCATTTTCGATTGATGAACCCGCATTATGTCGAACATCGTTCTCAGGTCACGAAGATGTTCATCCTTATTGCGGCTTTTGACAGCAATGTCGTCGACGTAGCATTCCACCGTTTTTCGAAGATGATCGCGGAAGATTGTACTCATTGCCCGCTGATAGGTTGCTCCGTGTTCTTTAGTCCGAATGGCATTACAGTGTAGCAGTATACCCCCAATGGTGTTCGGAACGAAGTATGCTTCTCGTCGTCGGGATACGTATTAATCTGGTTGTACCCTGAAAAGCCGTCCATGAAAGACATCCTTTCGAATCCGCATGTGTTGTCAATCATGACGTCGGTGATGGGTAGCGGGAATTCGTCTTTGGGACAGGCCGTATTGAGATCACGGTGGTCTATGCAGATCCGTATTTTCCCATTCTTCTTGAGCACGGGGACGATGTTAGCTACCCAATCTGGATGTTGTTCCTCCCGGATGAAGCCACATGCTATGAGCTTGTGAACTTCGGCTTCAACAGCTTCCATGATGTTCAGGCGAAACCGACGTTGTTGCTGCTTGACTGGCTTGACGTCAGGTTTGATATTTAGACGGTGCACGGCTACTTGTGGATCAAGTCTGGGCATGTCTTCGTAGCTCCATGCGAAGACGTCTATATACTCATTTACGAGTATTATCAATTCTTCCTTTTCTGTAAGTGATAGGCTTTCACTTATAAAGATGGGTTTGGGATAATCTTTGCTACCCAAGTTGACCTGCGTCACCTTATCTTCGGTGGGTGGTTCGCGCAGCTCGAATCGCTTTTCCCACTGGACGTCCAAATGCTGGGCCCATGGTTCCTCATCAACAGCTTCTGCGGGGTCCATTTGACTGCTTGAAGTCATATTAACAGTGAGGTTTTCGAACATCATTCCTAACTGACGTCTGAGTCCCACTCGGAGGAGGAAGTTGAATGTGATGGAATTGGTTCATCGTCTTTGAATTGAACCGTTGCTGACGATGTGGGTGTAACATATCCCAACCCCCTGCGTGTACTATCATAGTAATTTGCATACTTCCCTTTAGGCACAAAGTTCCGCATCAAACCGTGCCTTCCTTTTTCAAAATTCAGGCCTTCTCCATGCTTCAAGTTGTATCCCATTTTCTTTATAATATGGCGCGACGGCTGCGCGTAATGGAAGAACTGTGGAGTGTCTGAATCTGAACTTGAATCTGCAGTTGTGGGTCCCCGTGGTTGGGTTCTACCGAAGATTATCGGTAACTAACCTTGTTTTGGACAGGGATCACTAGCGTGGCCCCTTCTATAGCTTCCATAGGTGTGCTGGCCGCACTCGGCTTATGTAAGGGCATGTGCAGAGAGCCATCTGCAATGGATCTAACCTGTAACAACCAAATTTTTATTGTACATAATTTCTCCGCACTTTAAATATTAAGAATTTTGGTTAAGGCATTATATAGAAGTAGTCACCCCCATAATTCTATGTCAACAAATTAAACTTAATTAATAGACCCACTTCCCTTTTCAATGTCTTTATTTAATTATTTGATTGTGGTGACTAAAAAAAAAAAATGTTTAACATGAAGGCTTATGTGCATGTATTTTGGGCAAATTTATGACTTAGGTAATGGTAAAAGAAAATGTTAACCTAATCCATCATATCCCCTTAATCACCAAGCTTATCCTAATACCTTTTTAGTGGTAAGTATGTATTAGGGGGAAGATTAAAGGGGCTAATATTATTAATCACCATGCTTATCCTAATATTTTTTAGTGGTAAGTATGTATTAGGGGGGATTAAATGGGCTAATGATCCTTGAAAGTTGGGTTTCCATGTGGCACCTTGAGAGAGAGTCTTGGCCATGTGGCATCATGAAGATGCACCACCTAGTTCTTGCAATTTCAAGAAGTTGACTACAAGCTTGCCTCTTCATCTTCCTCACTCAAAAATTCTGCAGAAATTTTCTCCCAAATCCTGAAAAATTTTCCTTGCAATTGTGAAGAAATTGAAGCCTAAATTCCCCCATTTCATCTCATCCATAGAAATCTAAGATTTGAAACTAAGGTGTTGGCCCAATGGCCTTCCACTCTAGTTTTGATGATGATCAACACTCATGTAGTTATGTTTACTAATATTCTTGTGTTTCTAAGTTTCAGATCATTAACAGGATATTAGTTGGTGATTAGCTTCAACAAGGAGTTTAGAAGTTTTTCATGTTGATTCCGGTGCCAAAGCTTAAAGATCATACCTTTGCACTTGGAGGATCACGCGTTTGGGATCGAGTCTACTTGAAGATGGAAGATCGACAAGAAGACTTAGGTATCCTATTTTAGATAGAGTTTTAGATCCATTTGTAAAGCTTAGTTTAGTTGATATGCTCAAGTGCACAAAACACACACGTTTCATGATTTGGTTTTGGTTTTCATGAATAGTTTATCAAAACAAGTTTAAATTGATATATGTATAGTTGCTTCATTCTATACATGCATGCTTAATTTTTAAACAAACTTATTTTGACTATCCTATTCATGTTTTGGAAAATTCTAGTTTGATAAAATACAAGTTTTGTTTTTGATAAAATTGGCAAGACACAAAAATGAATTGATATGATTGATATATGTCTTGAAATTTTTATCACAAGTTTGGTTATCAAAGTAAAATGATAAAACAAGTTTTAGAAAAATAATTTTTTAGAAAAACAGTTTTTATTGTGATTAAAACTATTTTTTAGATTTACTGTGATTTTATGAGATTTTTATTGAGTGAAAAGACCTATTTTCAAATCCCGTATCTGTGCAGTTCTGCACTGTGCCTGCCAGGCCAGTACGGTCGACCGGACCGGTCGACCGCACCAAGGCCGGTCGACCGGGCCGGTCGACCGATGTGCACAGACGTGCACGTCTGTTAGGCACAGTGGACGGTCGACCGGACCGGTCGACCGGGTTGAGAGCTCTGCTCTCGGGAATTTTCGGTCGACCGGACCGGTCGACCGCTGCTGCCCAACGGTCACATTTTTGACCGTTGGCGGTCGACCGGGCCGGTCGACCGGCAGTTGGTCAGACTGCCACATCAGCCTAACGGCTAGTTTTTCCTAGGGGCTATATATACCCCATTTCTCCATTGTTTTGAACAAGAATTTTTGAGCTAAAAATTTTCAGTTTTCTGAAGAGTTTAAAAGAGTTTTAAAAGAGTTTTTAAGTCAAAAGATTTCATCTTATTTGTTTTTGGGTTTTTAGAAAATCAAAGAAAAATAGGTTTTGGGATTTTTGCTTAGATCTTCAATTCTATCATATTGCAAGTATTTTCCCAAGGATTTTTCTTTGTTGCTTGTTTCCAAAAACACTTGTTTTCCACACTTGAGCTATATCTTCTATCCTAAACTATTAGGATCTTTGTTTTGTGGAAAAAGAAAGAAAGAGAGAGTTTTGAGGTTGTTGTTTGTAACCTCTAAGTTGTACACCCTTTTATTTGTGAATCCCTCTTCGGTAGAGGTGATCGGGTGATTGAGTTGTATCCCTCAAGTGTGAGGTGATAGTGTTGGTTGTGAGCCTCTTCGGTAGAGGTGTTGTGGATTGTGGTTGTTGTAGCCTCGGTGGCTTTGTATTGAGAGAGGAGTTAGGTACTCCTAGAGTTGTAAGAAATCCTCTTCGGTAGAGGTTCCCTCGGTGGGAGTTGAGATAGTGGAAATCCTACACGGTGGTGTAGGCGGGGATGTAGAGCAAGGTGCTCGAACCTCGAAACAAATCTCGTTGTTTGCGATTGCTCCCATTGTCTCTCTAACTCTCTCTCATTTACTTTGTGGCATCACTTATACTCATCCAACAAGAGCTTCACATAGCGCCTCACCCATATCTAGGGGAATCAAGAGGAGTTAGTCCAGAGCCTCGCAAGGGGAATTCGGCTACACTTGGTGGATTGTATTAAGTGTGTTGCAAGATTTGCATTAGCTTCCGCATTTAGCGCACTTAGTTTGCATTTAGTTTCTTAGATTAGCACTTACACCTATTCACCCCCCTCTAGGTGTTTTTCAATTGGTATCAGAGCTAGTGCTCCTGATACTTAGGCTTAACATCCTAGGAGTGATCCATTTGCTTGCTAATCTTGTTTGCATTTGCTTGTTTGCACACATATAGTTTACCATGGCCTTCATGACCCCACCTATGTATGACCCTTCCAATATTCATGTTTGGAAGATTAGGATGACCGTTTATTTACAAACCCTAGGTCATAAAGTTTATCTTGCTATTACCAAGGAATCCTTCCTTAGTGATCGCAATCATATAGGGGCCAATGCACAAGCCCTTGAGGCCATTAGAAGGACATTACCTAAAGATTATCTTATGTGTGTTTCTAATATTGATTCCGCTTTTGCAGTGTGGAATCTATTGTCAACAACAACCACCACCTCCGAGCTTCAAGTGCAAATCCAAAGGAAGAGGAATCTAGTGGAGAGTCCGAATCACAATGCTACATGGTCCAAGGGAATGACTCCCTTGAGGTACAATCGGAACTTCAACTAGATAGTGATGATGCTAGTTCTTCATGTGACGATATTGTAGATCCCCATGCTTTAAATGAAGAACTTTCAATTGTTTGTGAAAAACTTATAGAAAAATATAAGATTTTGAAAAAGAAAAGTCTAGGAATTGAAAAAGAAAATAAGTGTTTACAATCTAGACTTGATATTGTTTTGCAAGAGAAGGTTGAGGTCTATAATGAAAGGGATTCATTGAGATCTCAATTAGAACTTGCACTTAAGGAAAATAAAGTTTTAAAATCTAAAAATGATTGTGAAAATCTTTTGAAGAAAAATGAAAACTTGTCTTCAAAAATTGATTTTGTTTTAAAAGAGAATGTTGATTTGAAAAATAAAATTATTTCTATTTCAAATGATTTAGATGTGTGTTTAAAGAAAAACATTGTTTTGCAAAATAAGATGGATGCACATGTTTGCCATGCTAGTGTAGCTTCCTCATCTAGTCTACCTAATGCATGTACCTCTTCTTCTAGGATCAATGATGATATTTATGTTAAAGAAGAGAGTAGATTGTTTGGGCTCCACTATGAGCCAATGTGCCATGAACCACACACGCTTGGAAACCTTGGTTCGAAAGAAACAAGTTCCATCATCTATGCATGCACACCCATCACGGCATACACATGCTCCTCACGGACACACTTCTCACATGTATGCTCATGTGTACACTTGTACACATTGTGGACGTAGGGGCCACCTTGCTAAATTTTGTTATGATAGATTACATACTCCTAATTTAGCAAAGAATTTTGTTTGGGTTAGAAATGAGACTAACCCCATGGACCCAATAAGAGATGGGTACCAAAGACCACCACCCCTAAAGTTTTTGATGTAGGTGTGGGCTCTCACATGACGTGAGAGTGATGACACCTTGGAGTGGATGCGTTCCGGACTTAAAGGAAATCTATTGGATGCATCACTTTCAAGGGAAGATTTGGTGGAGATGACCACCATGTTTTGGAGACAAGGAAAGTTGCTTCTTCGGTTTTGGTAACAATCCTTTACTCCCATTTATTATGTTTACATGCTTTCCACTTCATTGTTTATAGCATGTTTTGATAGTTTATAGCATATTTTTTTTTAATGTCTATGGATTAGTATGTTCATTCCATGTTTATTAGATCCTTGACATACATATATAGTATTTGAGACACACATGCTTATATGATCCCATACTTAGTGTTCTCACTTATGTTTAAGCTATAATGTACATCATGAATCTAATACATGTGAATTCACATAATAATCATGTTTTAGTTTTCCATGATGACTTTTATCATGATGATTCTCATATTTGTTTTGATGCTTCATGTCTTGAATATTTGTTTAAGTGTTAGTTTTCATTAAGACTAGTTATATACTTGTACATAGAGTGGGCTACAAATAAATCTATATACAGTTGGAATTGAATGCTTATTTGAACCCATTAGATGTGCTAGTATAGTCTAGTTTTGATGATTCATACATATTAAACTTGTATTCTCATTTTTGAATTTGCGTTATGATTATATTTGATTTCATGTATATGTGTATTTTGCCAAACTTGAAGATATACATGTATACCCCTTGAGTCATTTGCCTTTCATGCAAATATCTATTACGGACTCAAAGTGTGTTTAAGGGATATGTATGTATACTTCTTGTGTTGACAAATCATACATATACCTTGAAAAGAATTGGTATCAAATGTTTTAATGAAAAGCTAAATTTTCATACTTTTCATGCTTTTCATGTTTTCTTTGAATTGGTATTTAAACTTCATGTATATGTTTACCTTGTCCAAACTATTAGATATACATGAATATCTTTTTTGAGCCACGTGCCTTCATGCATATATTTTGTGGACTCGTTATGTTTTGGATATGTATGTATACTTTAGTTTGTATTAGACATACATATGCCTTAAAGATTAGATAGTTTTGATGATTTTCGTGTTTTAAAGAATAATTGAGCTTATTGCCTAATTTTCATATTTATGATCTTCATATTTTATTTGTACACTCACATCTATTGCTTGCTCATGTTTTGTTTTCATGAGTCTTATTTATGCCTAATTGAACTTGAGTGTTTGATATGATGTGAATCTCATGTTTATGAAAAACAATTTTGTTTTATTCCTTGCTTGAAGGATTTCGTACTAGTTAATAAGTTTTTTCATTTTAACTAGTTCGTATTCTTCATTTGGTAGTGATTTTCAAACTAAACCTAATTTTCAAATCTATTTTTGAAAACCCCTACCTTCAAAGGGCGGTAGGATGGGAGATCATGTTCATGTATGCCCTAAATTGAAAATCTTTAAACTTGAATTATGATTGGGTGGTAGAGAATATGATGTATACACTTGAACTTATTGTTATGTCAATTGGTATCATTGAACTCTTTCAATTGGTATCACTTTGATCTTCTTGTATACTCATATATGTTTTGTATGTATGTATGCTTTCAATTCCAAGTATATCAATTTCTATTGGTATCTATCTTTCATACATATATATGTTTGTGTTTATGCTAGTGCTTGAGTTTCAATTTTGTTTAAATTGATTACTTTTAATTGTTTTGATTGACAAAAAGGGGAGAAAGATTTTTACCCCTCATTTTATCTATGGTTTTGATTGTTTACCCCTTTGTTGATGATTGACAAAAAGGGGGAAAGTATTTGTGTTTTATATGCATGCTTATGTTTATGCATATATTATGTTGTAATCTCAAGATTATTAAACATGAAACATGCACATGCATAAAATATAAGTTTAATAAGTTTAATTGATTTATAGAGTTTGCTTTGTAATTGGTATCTAGAGCTTATTTTGTTTGAATATCCATTTGACATCTAGAACCATTTTCATGTTTAATATTCATTGCATATATTTATTGTTATCCCTATGCATGAGTTAAGGGGGAGCTTCTTTGAAGCTTAACTTTAATCCATGCATATATAACTCCATGAGTTTTGTCATCATCAAAAAGGGGGAGATTGTTGGCCCAATGGCCTTCCACTCTAGTTTTGATGATGATCAACACTCATGTAGTTATGTTTACTAATATTCTTGTGTTTCTAAGTTTCAGATCATTAACAGGATATTAGTTGGTGATTAGCTTCAATAAGGAGTTTAGAAGTTTTTCATGTTGATTCCGGTGCCAAAGCTTAAAGATCATACCTTTGCACTTGGAGGATCACGCGTTTGGATCGAGTCTACTTGAAGATGGAAGATCGACAAGAAGACTTAGGTATCCTAATTTAGATAGAGTTTTAGATCCATTTGTAAAGCTTAGTTTAGTTGATATGCTCAAGTGCACAAAACACACACGTTTCATGATTTGATTTTTGGTTTTCATGAATAGTTTATCAAACAAGTTTAAATTGATATATGTATAGTTGCTTCATTCTATACATGCATGCTTAATTTTTTAAACAAACTTATTTTGACTATCCTATTCATGTTTTGGAAAATTCTAGTTTGATAAAATACAAGTTTTATTTTGATAAAATTGGCAAACAAAAAATGAATTGATATGATTGATATATGTCTTGAAATTTTTATCACAAGTTTGGTTATCAAAGTAAAATGATAAAACAAGTTTTAGAAAAATAATTTTTTAGAAAACAGTTTTTATTGTGATTAAAACTATTTTTTAGATTTACTGTGATTTTATGGGATTTTTATTGAGTGAAAAGACCTATTTTCAAATCCCGTATCTGTGCAGTTCTGCACTGTGCCTGCCAGGCCAGTACGGTCGACCGGACCGGTCGACCGCACCAAGGGCCGGTCGACCGGGCCGGTCGACCGATGTGCACAGACGTGCACGTCTGTTAGGCACAGTGGACGGTCGACCGGACCGGTCGACCGGGTTGAGAGCTCTGCTCTCGGGAATTTTCGGTCGACCGGACCGGTCGACCGCTGCTGCCCACGGTCACATTTTTGACCGTTGGCGGTCGACCGGGCCGGTCGACTGGCAGTTGGTCAGACTGCCACATCAGCCTAACGGCTAGTTTTTCCTAGGGGCTATATATACCCCATTTCTCCATTGTTTGAACAAGAATTTTTGAGCTAAAAATTTTCAGTTTTCTGAAGAGTTTAAAAGAGTTTTTAAGTCAAAAAGATTTCATCTTATTTGTTTTTGGGTTTTTGGAAAATCAAAGAAAAATAGGTTTTTGGGATTTTTGCTTAGATCTTCAATTCTATCATATTGCAAGTATTTTCCCAAGGATTTTTCTTTGTTGCTTGTTTCCAAAAACACTTGTTTTCCACACTTGAGCTATATCTTCTATCCTAAACTATTAGGATCTTTGTTTTGTGGAAAAAGAAAGAAAGAGAGAGTTTTGAGGTTGTTGTTTGTAACCTCTAAGTTGTACACCCTTTTATTTGTGAATCCCTCTTCGGTAGAGGTGATCGGGTGATTGAGTTGTATCCCTCAAGTGTGAGGTGATAGTGTTGGTTGTGAGCCTCTTCGGTAGAGGTGTTGTGGATTGTGGTTGTTGTAGCCTCGGTGGCTTTGTATTGAGAGAGGAGTTAGGTACTCCTAGAGTTGTAAGAAATCCTCTTCGGTAGAGGTTCCCTCGGTGGGAGTTGAGATAGTGGAAATCCTACACGGTGGTGTAGGCGGGGATGTAGAGCAAGGTGCTCGAACCTCGAAACAAATCTCGTTGTTTGCGATTGCTCCCATTGTCTCTCTAACTCTCTCTCATTTACTTTGTGGCATCACTTATACTCATCCAACAAGAGCTTCACATAGCGCCTCAACCCATATCTAGGGGAATCAAGAGGAGTTAGTCCAGAGCCTCGCAAGGGGAATTCGGCTACACTTGGTGGATTGTATTAAGTGTGTTGCAAGATTTGCATTAGCTTCCGCATTTAGCGCACTTAGTTTGCATTTAGTTTCTTAGATTAGCACTTACACCTATTCACCCCCCCCCCCTCTAGGTGTTTTTCATTGGTATCAGAGCTAGTGCTCCTGATACTTAGGCTTAACATCCTAGGAGTGATCCATTTGCTTGCTAATCTTGTTTGCATTTGCTTGTTTTGCACACATATAGTTTACCATGGCCTTCATGACCCCACCTATGTATGACCCTTCCAATATTCATGTTTGGAAGATTAGGATGACCGTTTATTTACAAACCCTAGGTCATAAAGTTTATCTTGCTATTACCAAGGAATCCTTCCTTAGTGATCGCAATCATATAGGGGCCAATGCACAAGCCCTTGAGGCCATTAGAAGCACATTACCTAAAGATTATCTTATGTGTGTTTCTAATATTGATTCCGCTTTTGCAGTGTGGAATCTATTGTCAACAACAACCACCACCTCCGAGCTTCAAGTGCAAATCCAAAAGGAAGAGGAATCTAGTGGAGAGTCCGAATCACAATGCTACATGGTCCAAGGGAATGACTCCCTTGAGGTACAATCGGAACTTCAACTAGATAGTGATGATGCTAGTTCTTCATGTGACGATATTGTAGATCCCCATGCTTTAAATGAAGAACTTTCATTGTTTGTGAAAAACTTATAGAAAAATATAAGATTTTGAAAAAGAAAAGTCTAGGAATTGAAAAAGAAATAAGTGTTTACAATCTAGACTTGATATTGTTTTGCAAGAGAAGTTGAGGTCTATAATGAAAGGGATTCATTGAGATCTCAATTAGAACTTGCACTTAAGGAAAATAAAGTTTTAAAATCTAAAAATGATTGTGAAAATCTTTTGAAGAAAAATGAAAACTTGTCTTCAAAAATTGATTTTGTTTTAAAAGAGAATGTTGATTTGAAAATAAAATTATTTCTATTTCAAATGATTTAGATGTGTGTTTAAAGAAAAACATTGTTTTGCAAAATAAGATGGATGCACATGTTTGCCATGCTAGTGTAGCTTCCTCATCTAGTCTACCTAATGCATGTACCTCTTCTTCTAGGATCAATGATGATATTTGTATGTTAAAGAAGAGAGTAGATTGTTTGGGCTCCACTATAAGCCAATGTGCCATGAACCACTCACGCTTGGAACCTTGGTTCGAAAGAAACAAGTTCCATCATCTATGCATGCACACCCATCACGGCATACACATGCTCCTCACGGACACACTTCTCACATGTATGCTCATGTGTACACTTGTACACATTGTGGACGTAGGGGCCACCTTGCTAAATTTTGTTATGATAGATTACATACTCCTAATTTAGCAAAGAATTTTGTTTGGGTTAGAAATGAGACTAACCCCCATGGACCCAATAAGATGGGTACCAAAGACCACCACCCCTAAAGTTTTTGATGTAGGTGTGGGCTCTCACATGACGTGAGAGTGATGACACCTTGGAGTGGATGCATTCCGGACTTAAAGGAAATCTATTGGATGCATCACTTTCAAGGGAAGATTTGGTGGAGATGACCACCATGTTTTGGAGACAAGAAAGTTGCTTCTTCGGTTTTGGTAACAATCCTTTACTCCCATTTATTATGTTTACATGCTTTCCACTTCATTGTTTATAGCATGTTTTGATAGTTTATAGCATATTTTTTTTTAATGTCTATGGATTAGTATGTTCATTCCATGTTTATTAGATCCTTGACATACATATATATATTTGAGACACACATGCTTATATGATCCCATACTTAGTGTTCTCACTTATGTTTAAGCTATAATGTACATCATGAATCTAATACATGTGAATTCACATAATAATCATGTTTTAGTTTTCCATGATGACTTTTATCATGATGATTCTCATATTTGTTTTGATGCTTCATGTCTTGAATATTTGTTTAAGTGTTAGTTTTCATTAAGACTAGTTATATACTTGTACATAGAGTGGGCTACAAATAAATCTATATACAGTTGGAATTGAATGCTTATTTGAACCCATTAGATGTGCTAGTATAGTCTAGTTTTGATGATTCATACATATTAAACTTGTATTCTCATTTTTGAATTTGCGTTATGATTATATTTGATTTCATGTATATGTGTATTTTGCCAAACTTGAAGATATACATGTATACCCCTTGAGTCATTTGCCTTTCATGCAAATATCTATTACGGACTCAAAGTGTGTTTAAGGGATATGTATGTATACTTCTTGTGTTGACAAATCATACATATACCTTGAAAAGAATTGGTATCAAATTGTTTTAATGAAAAGCTAAATTTTCATACTTTTCATGCTTTTCATGTTTTCTTTGAATTGGTATTTAAACTTCATGTATATGTTTACCTTGTCCAAACTATTAGATATACATGAATATCCTTTTTGAGCCACGTGCCTTCATGCATATATTTTGTGGACTCGTTATGTTTTGGATATGTATGTATACTTTAGTTTGTATTAGACATACATATGCCTTGAAGATTAGATAGTTTTGATGATTTTCGTGTTTTAAAGAATAATTGAGCTTATTGCCTAATTTTCATATTTATGATCTTCATATTTTATTTGTACACTCACATCTATTGCTTGCTCATGTTTTGTTTTCATGAGTCTTATTTATGCCTAATTGAACTTGAGTGTTTGATATGATGTGAATCTCATGTTTATGAAAAACAATTTTGTTTATTCCTTGCTTGAAGGATTTCGTACTAGTTAATAAGTTTTTTCATTTTAACTAGTTCGTATTCTTCATTTGGTAGTGATTTTCAAACTAAACCTAATTTTCAAATCTATTTTTGAAAACCCCTACCTTCAAAGGGCGGTAGGATGGGAGATCATGTTCATGTATGCCCTAAATTGAAATCTTTAAAACTTGAATTATGATTGGGTGGTAGAGAATATGATGTATACACTTGAACTTATTGTTATGTCAATTGGTATCATTGAACTCTTTCAATTGGTATCACTTTGATCTTCTTGTATACTCATATATGTTTTGTATGTATGTATGCTTTCAATTCCAAGTATATCAATTTCTATTGGTATCTATCTTTCATACATATATATGTTTGTGTTTATGCTAGTGCTTGAGTTTCAATTTTGTTTAAATTGATTACTTTTAAATTGTTTTGATTGACAAAAAGGGGGAGAAAGATTTTTTACCCCTCATTTTATCTATGGTTTTGATTGTTTACCCCTTTGTTGATGATTGACAAAAAGGGGAGAAGTATTTGTGTTTTATATGCATGCTTATGTTTATGCATATATTATGTTGTAATCTCAAGATTATTAAACATGAAACATGCACATGCATAAAAATATAAGTTTATAAGTTTAATTGATTTATAGAGTTTGCTTTGTAATTGGTATCTAGAGCTTATTTTGTTTTGAATATCCATTTGACATCTAGAACCATTTTCATGTTTAATATTCATTGCATATATTTATTGTTTATCCCTATGCATGAGTTAAGGGGGAGCTTCTTTGAAGCTTAACTTTATCCATGCATATATAACTCCATGAGTTTTGTCATCATCAAAAAAGGGGGAGATTGTTGGCCCAATGGCCTTCCACTCTAGTTTTGATGATGATCAACACTCATGTAGTTATGTTTACTAATATTCTTGTGTTTCTAAGTTTCAGATCATTAACAGGATATTAGTTGGTGATTAGCTTCAATAAGGAGTTTAGAAGTTTTTCATGTTGATTCCGGTGCCAAAGCTTAAAGATCATACCTTTGCACTTGGAGGATCACGCGTTTGGGATCGAGTCTACTTGAAGATGGAAGATCGACAAGAAGACTTAGGTATCCTAATTTAGATAGAGTTTTAGATCCATTTGTAAAGCTTAGTTTAGTTGATATGCTCAAGTGCACAAACACACACGTTTCATGATTTGGTTTTTGGTTTTCATGAATAGTTTATCAAAACAAGTTTAAATTGATATATGTATAGTTGCTTCATTCTATACATGCATGCTTAATTTTTTAAACAAACTTATTTTGACTATCCTATTCATGTTTTGGAAAATTCTAGTTTGATAAAATACAAGTTTTGTTTTTGATAAAATTGGCAAGACACAAAAATGAATTGATATGATTGATATATGTCTTGAAATTTTTATCACAAGTTTGGTTATCAAAGTAAAATGATAAAACAAGTTTTAGAAAAACAATTTTTTAGAAAAACAGCTTTTATTGTGATTAAAACTATTTTTTAGATTTACTGTGATTTTATGGGATTTTTATTGAGTGAAAAGACCTATTTTCAAATCCCGTATCTGTGCAGTTCTGCACTGTGCCTGCCAGGCCAGTACGGTCGACCGGACCGGTCGACCGCACCTAGGGCCGGTCGACCGGGCCGGTCGACCGATGTGCACAGACGTGCACGTCTGTTAGGCACAGTGGACGGTCGACCGGACCGGTCGACCGGGTTGAGAGCTCTGCTCTCGGAATTTTCGGTCGACCGGACCGGTCGACCGCTGCTGCCCAACGGTCACATTTTTGACCGTTGGCGGTCGACCGGGCCGGTCGACCGGCAGTTGGTCAGACTGCCACATCAGCCTAACGGCTAGTTTTTCCTAGGGGCTATATATACCCCATTTCTCCATTGTTTTGAACAAGAATTTTTGAGCTAAAAATTTTCAGTTTTCTGAAGAGTTTAAAAAGTTTTTTAAAAGAGTTTTTAGTCAAAAATTTCATCTTATTTGTTTTTGGGTTTTTGGAAAATCAAAGAAAAATAGGTTTTGGGATTTTTGCTTAGATCTTCAATTCTATCATATTGCAAGTATTTTCCCAAGGATTTTTCTTTGTTGCTTGTTTCCAAAAACACTTGTTTTCCACACTTGAGCTATATCTTCTATCCTAAACTATTAGGATCTTTGTTTTGTGGAAAAAGAAAGAAAGAGAGAGTTTTGAGGTTGTTGTTTGTAACCTCTAAGTTGTACACCCTTTTATTTGTGAATCCCTCTTCGGTAGAGGTGATCGGGTGATTGAGTTGTATCCCTCAAGTGTGAGGTGATAGTGTTGGTTGTGAGCCTCTTCGGTAGAGGTGTTGTGGATTGTGGTTGTTGTAGCCTCGGTGGCTTTGTATTGAGAGAGGAGTTAGGTACTCCTAGAGTTGTAAGAAATCCTCTTCGGTAGAGGTTCCCTCGGTGGGAGTTGAGATAGTGGAAATCCTACACGGTGGTGTAGGCGGGATGTAGAGCAAGGTGCTCGAACCTCGAAACAAATCTCGTTGTTTGCGATTGCTCCCATTGTCTCTCTAACTCTCTCTCATTTACTTTGTGGCATCACTTATACTCATCCAACAAGAGCTTCACATAGCGCCTCAACCCATATCTAGGGGAATCAAGAGGAGTTAGTCCAGAGCTCGCAAGGGGAATTCGGCTACACTTGGTGGATTGTATTAAGTGTGTTGCAAGATTTGCATTAGCTTCCGCATTTAGCGCACTTAGTTTGCATTTAGTTTCTTAGATTAGCACTTACACCTATTCACCCTCCCTCTAGGTGTTTTTCATAAGGTACCCTCTTCTCTAGCCCAAATCTCTACTCCTCTTAACTCTGAAGCAAAATCCACGGGAGGGAAGACAGGGGCACAGGCTCACAGCAAGCAGAGCCGCAACTGCACGCGGGACTCTGCTACTTTGCCGCGGAACCGCGGCAAGGAAGGGGATTCCGCGGCAATTCCAAGGAGGGGGGAACTGATTTTGGAGGAGGAGGTTCTTGGCGAGTCGTGGAGGAGTTCTAGCACCTTCAATCAGCATCCTCTCGTCGTCCCAATTCTCTGTTCCAGAGCTTGGTAGCATTGTGAGTAAACCTAACTCTTAGGGATTATAATTCTCTATCAAAAGTTGAAAAACAAGAACTAGAAATTGTGTAGGTGACCCACAAGGGTAAAAATTACTGTTTTTGTGTAGTGTTTACTGTTTTTTGTGACATCTTTACACTAGATGGAAATTTAAGGGGTATTATCTAGTCATCATGTCCATATATCATGTTGTGATGAAATGAATATGTAATATACATGTTGTAGCTCACTAAGTAAACTTAAATGAGGAGACTTAGCATATTAATTCGCTGTTTTGATAATTATTCTCATGTTAAAGGAGATTCAATGGGTATTGCATAGTGATGATGATTCTATATTAAATGGATGTGAAATACATGTGTAAGAGATATGTTCTAACGTAATAATTAAGCCTAAGTGACCAATTTGGTACCTTAATTCGCTGTTTTTCTAGTCAATATCATGATGGTCAAATTATTATGGGTATAGCCTAATCTTGGTCCTTCATAAATAGAATAGGGGGGTGCATTATGTAAGGTCGAGGACTTGCACGAGTAGCACTCCACAAGAGTCGACCATTAACTTGAACCATATGTTTCTTGTTCACTAAAGTGCTCGAGGAAAATACCCCTCTTTACAATACAATATTGTGTTAAGTGTTGGCAAGTTATGGGGTAATGCATATGTTCATGTGGGATGAATGTGGCGTGATTATGATGTTCCTGATATGGGGTAAATCCAAACACATGTCTTCTTTCTTTCATTGTTGCACACCATTTCGGACATGACACGTAAATTGGTTTCAATTGCTTGTTGTGCATATTGTATACTACCCCTGCATGATGTATTTGTGTTAAGGAGGAAGGGGCCGTGCGGGAGCCGGTAGGAGGGGGGAAACGGGGATTTGATATCTATATATATATAAGGAGGAGGGGCCGTGCGGGAGCCGGTAGGAGGGGGGAAGACGGGGAAACTTATATGTCTTATATGCATATATATATATATAATATATATATATATATATATATATAATATATATATATATATATATATATATATAAGGAGGAAGGGGCCGTGCGGGAGCCGGTAGGAGGTGGAAGACGGGGAAATTCCTTTCAGATTAAATGATATTCATAATTGATTGTTAAGTTGCATTTACGTTTGATAATGCTTGTGTTAAACTAAGTTATCACTTTATGTATATAACGAGCCTAGTTGATGTGAGTGGACTCACTCATGAAAACTTTACACATACTCATACATTATATCTTTTATGTCTTGATATTGTTAAATGCAACTTTTGATAGTGTAGGCATGTAGACCACATACGTATGGAGCTTGGAACAAGTAAGGCAATTTGAACAAACTGTCGTTTATAAGACTCATTCTACATTACTTCTTCTAAATTGGTTATTTTATGCAATCATTATATCAATTCCCTATGATATGGTTTACTCATTGAGCTGTCGAGCTCATTGTATTTTTTTTTTTACATCTTTTCAGGTTTGGATAAAGGTAAGGGACCCCTCTAATGGGAAGGTTAAGTTATGGATGGCATCATGTATTGTAGTATCATTTTGGTTTTGTGATGTGATCTTAAATGTGTAGGTATAGACCTATGGAAGTCTTTATTGAAAAACATGTTAAGTTGTACTTGATGTACATTTTGTCCTTATAGTATTTGAGACCTTTGTCTTGTATGTAATATTATGTTCTGGGTTTGTGAGTCCTTTGGATATGTATGCTTTGGAACTTTAGAACGATGACAATATATGGGAATGCTAATTGTTGGGATGTAACTCTTGAAATTTTGATGTAAAGACTATGTTTGCAATGGAAAGAACAAGTCATGATATATGTTTGTGGTTAAAAATTGGAATATGTGATTGATAAGTAGGCCGGATGTGCCGAAATTATTGGTGATATAAGTAGGCTTCGAGCCGAAATCTTGATTATTGTAAGTGAGAAATAAAGGAATATTAAGGATGATGCTGCCAAAATTTTTTTTCTCAACTTATGGTTAACAGAGATAAATGTTGTTGTAGGCCTAATCTTGTTTATTAGAAACTGAGGCCGTTACATAACCGACTCAACACTCGCAGGATAATCAAAAGAAATATTATCATTAATTACCCATTCACCTTCATCCTCTGAAGGAGTATTACATTGGGGATTGTTGAGACATGCTATAATTGGTTCACCAATCAGAATAGCTGGCAAGCCTGCTTCGGATTCTGAATCCGCCTCATTGCCACTTTCATCATCGTCTGGCAATGGTTCTTCAGGTGTTTCACCGGCCTCTTGATACAGGAGAGCGTCGGTGAAGTAATTCTCCACCCCTTTGAATGGTTGCTTCTCAGCAAAGACAGTTCGTACTGTCGCGTCATCTTCAACATATTTGAAGCATTGGTGCAGAGTAGAGGGAACGATCCAGTTGGCATGGATCCATGGTCGTCCTAGCAGCAGGTTATATGACGTGTCAGCGTCAATGACATATCATGTCACTTCTGACTTCAGGCTCCCGATTCTGCAACGGAGCCGGATTTTCCCAAGTGGGTGACTGCTTCCGGCATTGAAACCGTATATCGTAGTAGTGGTTGCGGACAACCTATACAGCGGTATGCCGAGGAAGTAGAGAAGCCTTTTGGGGATGATGCTGAGTGCGGACCCCGGATCGACTTGTATTCTTTCAATGCACGTTGAACCGATATATCCGGTGTAGTACAGAGGTCGATCGTGCTTGTTGTCTTTGAGAAGCATATCTTCCGCCGTGAATGTAATGGCGGGCACCTTGAATTGTGTATGATGACATACTGGGCAAGGAGACTGAACGTCGTCGTTAGGGACCTCAGGCATGCATGTCAGAAAGGACTCTGAATTGGCTAGCGCATCCCTGAGTGCTTCTCTTGTCTCTTTTGAGAGGCGAAGGAGCTCGTGTATAGTGATACGAGCTGGGATATTGGCCAGTTGAGCTAATATGTCAAACCGAAAGGGCGTATCAAACCCTTGGCCTGATGGTTTCTTCAACACGTGGTCGAATCGTACCTCCTTAGGCCTCTCTTTTTCCTTAGTTGGAATTGGAGTGGGTGCTGACATTGGTACTGACGTTGTTTGCTGTTGTATCTCGTCAGTAGACTTTTCATACTGCCTCAAGTATGATTTTTCGGATCGGGTGCCCGTCTGTTGAGGCGCATCGGCTTGCGCTGCGCAAGCATGCTTTTCTCCTTCAGAATCACTGAGGGAAGCCGATGTAAGATTGCCGTCGTCTGGCAGGACAGAGATGACATTGCAAGATTTACCCTTTGAATTGGGCTCGTTTGAGCCCCGTTGTACTTCTTGGACAAGGTCTGGGTGTATTCACATAACTTCCCCTGTCCCCAATGTCAAGGGAACAAGACCTTTATCATCTTGAGTCATGGCTGAAGGATGTTTGATTTCCAACCGTGGCGCAGGGGCTGGATAGGTCCCGTCAGGAACTGTGACCTTTTGGGTACTGCCGAATTCGAGAGTCACCATATTGGCAGTGACTTTCTTCTGCTCTGTCTTCAATGTCAGAACCCCGGCGTCGACCAAGGCTTGAATCCTATCTTTGAGGACATAGCATTTGTCGGTGGGATGGTGAATCATCCTGTGATAGAGACAGTATTTGGGATCGTTTGTGCGCCCTATCTCATTGGGACGCCGAGCATCTGGCAGCTTCATTTTATTCCCTTTGTGGAGCAGATGGAATATCGTGACCACCTGATCGTCTTTAAAGGAGTACTGTTTTGGAGGGAATTTAGGCTCCTGATTGTTGAAGCCGCTCTTCTTGGCCTTCGATTGCACGTCCCCGGACAATTTCACAGACATAGTCTCTTTCCCTTTGGTTTGAGAAGACTGCAGTAGGTCGCTACGTCCTTTACTGTTCATACCCCATTTGCCTCTAGGGGTGGATGGTTCGAACTTTTTAGCCGACTTTTCAGCTATCTCAGCTTGTTCGACCAATTCTTTCCAAGTGTGGGCCTTGACAGCCCCCATGCGAACTTCTACTTGGTCCAGGAAGTTGTGCCTGCATGTCTGTAAGAGCATGGGTAGTGGCATCCATGCTGGGCACATCAAGAATAAGTTTCTGAACCGTTCAATGTAGTCACGGACAGATTCGCCCTTCTTCTGTACGGTGGAGAGAAGCTTGTCCATGATTACTTCGGTATCATCCTCATAGAAACGAGAGAGGAACCGAGTTTCCAGGTCGATCCAGGAATTGATAGAGCCCGGAGGGAGACTTCGGAACCAGTCAAATGCCACCCCCTTTAAGGTGCCAATGAACAGCCTAGCCATGATGGCGTCATTGCTTATAACATTACCAGTCTGAGACCGGAAGTAGTAGATGTGCTGATTTGGTAAACTCTTACCATCATACGTATGCAACGTTGGTGGTTTGAATTTCGGTGGGTATGGCACCGAATCCCACTCTAATGGTAAGGACGGACTGCCCCTACTTTCTTTAATTCATCCCTTTGAGCTAGGGATGCGATTTGAGCCTGGAGGCCTTTGAGGACTTTGGCGTCTAAGGAAGAACCCTCCTTGGATTTTTCCGTCTTTGGCTGCTCATTGCTGAAATGTTCCTCCTCATCGTGATTGCTCCTGGCATCATTGTCATTCCGATTGCTGAGGAGTCGAGCAAGCATCTGTTGAATATTGTGCAGGGCCTCTTGCTGGGTTTTGGAAGTTTGTTCCTGAGCTTCCAGGCGCCGACGAAGGTCGTCATTAGCGTTATCAGCCATATTGACTGATACTCTGTCTGTTCGCACTGAGCTAACTGTCACCGAAGAGGCGTACCCACTGTCTTCGTCCTCTTCATCCGATGGCTAGAGTGCTCTCCTAGGCCCCGCGAGGCTAGGGCCATTGAGGAGGAAGGCTGTTCATAATTATAGGGTATCGCCACCCTAGATCTGGTGTTTCGAAAAACACCATCTTCATGCACCAAGACTTCGCCTAAGCCTGGGCTGTAATCTGGATCTGGGGAGCTGCAGGAGGTGTCGTCAGATGTTTGTCTTTCCCTGCGTAAATCTCGTCCTCTTCCGGTCATGTTGACGGATGCAGAGGGTAGATCTCGTGAGATGCCCCTTTTACGATATTTTATTGGGGCATGTGCAGTCAGCCGATCAAAAACTGATTGCCGGAGGTGGCGATGATTGGTCGTAACCGGCAATGAGCTGAGTGAACCGTCACCAACTGGCATCCCCTTTGTTGACAACAGGGGAAAGCAGTTCGGAAAGACTCCAACTTCCGCTTGTTCGCTAAGAATTCCCGCAAGTCAGGCCCATCGGAGCCTGAATAATCCCGCGTAGAGGCCCTCTGGGAGTGTAAATAGGATGACGTGCCGTTCTTCTTATCCCTGCAGAAGGGATTAGCACTGCATAGTGCTTTAGTTCTGGCTCCGCCAACAGATGCAAGCTTAGCGCTTGACGAACTGAGGAGCGGAGCACGCTGTAGTGTTTTATCCGCTATGTCGCTGCGAAGGGGATTAGCCTTAGGTAACATTTTGGCCCTAGCCTTACGGCCGTGGACCCAGTGAGTATGCTGTGGTATAGTAGCTTCGCTTGTGAAAACGAGGCTGGCACAAGGCGTTGCTGCTTTCGAATTGGGCGACGGTATGATTGCCGTCTTGACTTTATGATTGGAGCAGACATGCATCTTGCCTTTTTCTTCGCGAGAGAGGCGCGGTTTTGGCGTAGCTACGCTTGCAACTTTGGCCGGAGACTTCTGTTTAGGCCTCCACATCTGCTTTGCCAAAGGATGCTTAGGTTCGCAGGGAACCTAACTAGCCACCCGCGAGGCTGAGGGGTGTTGGCAGAATTCTGCTTCTGGTTTCTGCTTCGAAACCTTGGCCATGGAAACCTTTCTATGCTTCCGTGCTTGAAGCATTAGGCCACCCCCAGAGAGGACTTCTTCAAATCTTTCTTGATCGAACTGGACAACCAAGTTCTCGAGAGTTCAGGACTTGGCTGCGGGCGTGCTTCCTTGTTGCGCCAGAGGACCGCAGCAGGTTCGCAGAGAACCTTTTCTGTCTCCGCAGAGACTTTCCTTGAAGATTTAGCCAGAGAGGCTCTGGCTGCACTGGCTTTTCTGATTTCAGAGTTAGACCCGAAGGTCTGTTCGCCGCATTGTGACACTTGATTCTCGGCGGTGGAGAATACATTCCCCAGCGGAGTCGCCATCTTGTTTTCCATTGATTTGCAAAGGAGAAAACTTACAAATAAAAAAAGGGTTGAGGAGCTAAATTACAAGTATTCTTAAAAAGATTACAAGTAGATCTCCTCAGAGATTCTGGAGAAGTGTGCCGATGGGAGTCTGGTCAGCGCGCGACCACTTTGTCCCTTTGACGATGCGAGCGATGAGATTCCCTTCTCGCCTGGTTCGGGAATCAGAGAACAGAAGGTTGGTAGAACCCTCTTGCTACTTCTCAAAACCGCCTTCTGTTAGGAATTCCTTCTCGCCTGGTTCCGGGGATTCCTTGAAAAGAAGGTATTAGGGTATCAGCACCCTGATTAGAGAAGCAATTCTCTAAAAGTCTCTGAATTCAAGAGCGCACGGTGCGTCGTGAAGAAGCCTCTGCTTGTGGAGTCCTCTTGTGCGTGTTGTCTCAGAAAAGCTTTATTTCTGGAGATATCCTTGCCTCCCCTCCTTTTTTGTACCCTTGATGGGCTATTTATAATGAGAGCAAGGTATAATTGTCCCTTGAAGATATGGAAACAGATTGAATCAAATCTGTTTAAATCTGGAAAGTAGCCTTGCCGCGAGGCTAGGATCAGCTTCTGCGAAGCTAAAAATGGCAGATCGGTTGATCTTCTTAATCTGTTTTGATTCTTTCCATATTGTTGAAAGATCTCTCCTGATCCTCTTACTCGTTTTAAGAGAGTCAAGAGATTGTGGCAATCAACTGCCAAATTTGATCTCAGATTTGATCTTGATTGGATTTGATATTGATCCGATCTCATCCGGAGATTTGATTGGTCAAAGGTTGACCATAACAGACCGATACGGCGCTGCCTGCCTTGAACTCGCAGCGGAGCTGGAGGCAGTTTCTGGCGAAGTCCGAAAGAAACTCTTCGGCGGAGCTAGAAGTCGTCAGTGGCGAGGCTATTATATACCCTTTCTGCGCAGTTGTGTATAGCTTCAAGCGGAGTTAACTCTCTTTGGCGAAGCTATGAATTAGCTTCCTGGCGAGGCTTTGAATGGCTTCAAGGCGAAGTTGGATGATTTTAGCCTCTCAGGCGAGGCTATCCCTTTGGGTTCATGTGATGCTAAGTGCTAGCATCTTAGACCTGCTGAGGTCTGTTCAGAAACAATCCGGGTTCACTGTCTGCTTGCTGGGTCAGTGGAGTCCAAGTTGCTTCCCTGTCCCTCGGAGATGGGTGAAACTGGTCTTCAGCTCGTTTGTCACTTGTCTTTTATAAATGTCAACAAGTTAGACATTGTTCGGACCAATAAGAATCTTGTCTTTTTTAAGTGTCAACAACACTCACATTTATTGTTTACTCATGTTTTATTTTCATGAGTCATATTTATGCTTAATTGGCTTAGAGTGTTGATTATCATGTGGATTTCATATTTTCATGAAAATAATTTTGTTTTATTCCTTACTTGAAGGATTTCGTACTAGTTTACAAATTTTTCATATAACTAGTTACGGTATTCTTCATATGGTAGAGATTTTCAAACACACTTTATTTTCAAACCTTTTTTTTGAAAACCCCTACCATCGAAGGGCGGACGGATGGGAGATCATGCTCATGTATGCTTTATATTGAAAATCATTTTAAAACTTGAACATGAATGGGTGGTAGTTATATGAGATATACACTTGATCATTTTTGTTGTTTCAATTGATATCATTGAAATTCTTTCAATTAGTATCAATTTTTACCTTTCTTGTATACTCATATATGTTTGTATGTATGTATGCTTTCAATTCCAATAGTATCAATTTCAATTGGTATTAAACTTTTCATACATATATATTTGTGCTTATTATATCCCTATATCTTCAAGCACAAAATTTTGTTTATGCTAAAGCTTGTATTTTAATTTTGTTTCAATTGATTCAATTTTCAATTGGTATCTTATTACAAGCTTATGCATGTGTTTTGTTGTATTTCATAAAGAGGGAGAAAATTCGATTTTCATATTTCAATTGGTATTTGTATTTCCACTCCCTTACTTTATGATAGAAGATAATAATTTCAATTTGGTATCACATGTTTAAAAAGCATAATACTTTTAATTGGTATCAAATTTGTTTTATTGAGAAAATTCAAAATTTTGTTTAAAGATAAATACAAGAGTTTTGATTTGTATTGCCTATATGCAAGGAGAGCTTAACATCTCTTCTACATATAGATTCATGTTGAGTGTATCTTGTATTGAGGAGCTTGACATCTCTTCTTTATGTGATACACGTGTGTAGGGGGAGCTTCACATCTCCTTTTATGCATTACATAATATGCGTTATGTGAATTAGGGCTTGTCATCCCTCTTTCATATAATGTATATATGTAGGGAAGTTACTTTAACGTCTTCCTCTTCATGAATGTATATCGCATATACCATTTATTGATTGATCTATGTTTACTTTCAATTGGTATCAAGATGCTACTTTGACATATTTTCAATTGGTACCTTAATTGATTGTCACCCCTATTTGGTTTTGTTTTTGTTTTAGACAAAAAAGGGGGAAAACATTGTATTTATTAACCCTTTATTGATTCATTGTTTCGAACAAAAAAAAGGAGAAAAATTTATTGATTTAGTTTTGCTTTTACCCTTTATTGATGATTGTTTCTTTGTATTAAAAGGGGAGAAGATTTTGTTTTGTTTTGATTGTTTACCCCTTTGTTGATGATTGACAAAAAGGGGGAGAAAGATTTTGGTTTATATATGCATACTTATGCTTTTGTATATATTAAGTTTAATTTAGTTTAATTTTAATTGGTATCTAGAGCATGTTTTGTTTTTGAACATTTCATTGTGTATCTAGAGTCTTTTATTGTTTATGCATGATTATGCATTGTCATTCATTGCATATTTATTGTTTAATTGTTTATGCATGAGTTAAGGGGAGCTTCTTTGAAGCTTAACTTTAATCCATGCATATATAACTCCATGAGTTTTGTCATCATCAAAAGGGGGAGATTGTTGGCCCGGAGGCTTTCCTCTCTAGTTTTGATGATGATTAACTCATGTAGTTATGTTTACTAATAATCTTGTGATTTTAAGTTTCAGATCATTTACCAAGATATTAGTTGGTGATTAGCTTCAACAAGGAGTTTTGGAAGCTTTCACTTGGTGATTCCAGTGCCTGAGCATCAAGATCATACCTTTGCACTCGGTGGATCACGTTTGGGATCGAGTCGGCTTGAAGATTGAAGATCATCAAGAAGACTTAGGTATCCTAGTGTTTAGTGTGTTTAGATCCATTTGTAAAGCTTAGTATAGTTGATATGCTCAAGTGCACAATACACACACGTTTCATGTTTTGGATTTGGTTTTCATGAATAGTTTGATCAAAACAAGTTTACATGGTTTTTATGTATATTAGATATGTTCTATATACATACATGCTTCATATCTTAGACAAACTTATTTTGATATATCTATTCATGAGTTTTAGGATAAATCAGATTTCCTATTGAGAAAAATCAAAGTTTGATAAAATTCAAGTTTTAGTTTTTGGTAAAAATAATAAGACACAAAAATAGTTTCATATGCTTGATATTTGAGTTAAAATGTTTATTACAAGTTTATATATCAATGAAAAATGATAAAACTATTTTTGGGTATTTTTACAAGACTTAAAAGAATTTCTGAAAATATTTTTAACATATGTTTCTGTCCCAGATTTGTGGCTGACAGGCCAGGTCGGCCGACCGCACGGGTCGACCGCACCAAAGGCCGGTCGACCCTTGCGGTCGACCGACGTGCACAGGCTTATGCACGTTTGGCAGACACAGGGACGACCGAACTAGAGAGCTCTGCTCTCTGTTTCTGGCGGTCGGCCGGGCGGTCGACCGAGATGGCCCAACGGTCATAATTATGACCGTTGGCGGTCGGCCGGCCGGCCGACCGCAAGCCTGTCAGGCTGACAGATCAGCCTAACGGCTAGTTTTCTATTGGGGCTATAAATACCCCATTTCTTCATGGTTTTATCTAAGATTTTAAGAGCCAAAATTTCTCTTATAAACAAGTGTTTTAAACAAGTTTTCAAAAGAGTTTAAGTGCCAAAAAGATCTATCTTTATTTTGTTTTAGGTTTTTGAAAAAATCAAAGAAAAGAGTATTTTGGGAGATTTGTCTTGGTTTTCATTTTCTATCTTTTACAAGAGTTTTCCTAAGTATCTTTCTTTGAATTTTTGTTTTCCAAACACCTAATTTTTCACACTTGAGCTTATCATCTATCCTATTCTATTAGGATCTTGTTTTGTGGAAAAAGAAAAGAGAGATTGTTTGTGGTTGAAAGATACCACCAAGTTGTAAACCCTTTTCATTGTTGGGTGCTCCCTCTTTGGTAGAGGTTGAGGTTTGTGTTTGCTCCCTCTATTGTGAGGTGGAGATTGTTTGTTGGCTACGGGCCTTATCCCTCTTCGGTAGAGGTGGATTGTGGTTGTATTGCCTCGGTAGCATTGTAAGGTTGAGAGAGGAGTTCGGTGCTCCTATAGTGGATTAGAAATCCTTCTCGGTGAAGGCGGGGACGTAGAGCTAGGGGTTCGAATCTCGGAACATATCATTGTGTTTGCGTTTGATCCAATTTCTCTTAACCCTCTCTCTCTTTTAATTGTGCATAGCATCATTCATATCATTCATATCTATTTGCTTGTGTTGTCCTTGCATTGATTCATATTGCTTATTCATTATATGCTTGGATTGCTTGTGTGTGTGCCTCACTTGTACTTAACCACAAGAGCTTCATATAGCACCTCAACCCATATCTAGGGGAATCAAGAGGAGTTAGTCCAGAGCCCTTCACGGGGAATTCGGCTACACTTGTGTGTTGTATTAAGTGTGATTGCAATATTTGTTTTAGCTTCCGCATTTAGCGCATCTAGTTTCTAGATTAGCATAATCACCTATTCACCCCCCCCCTCTAGGTGGTTTTCACTTGGTGCCCCCTTTTTGCCTATAAATTCCCCAGGTTTTTCAGAACATAGAGGAGGAGAGTTTTTAGGATAGGTTTTCTCCCATTTGCGCAGTTTAGTTCTCCTTTCTTCTTTCTTTTGTATACTATGTAATAAGGAAGAAAGTGATACATGGGATGAAAGTTGGGGGTTCTTATAATGGAGGGTGACAATCTGTGAAAGGTTCTCTCTTTATCTCTAATTGTTTTCATCTCTTTAACTCTTTAAATGCTTAGCTTTTTCTCTCATGGCAACTAACCACTAACCAGTAACTTGCTAACTCTTTACTTGATAATTCACATGAATCCTCTTGCAAGAGCCATTGATGGCTCATGATGATCGATTCTAACACTCTAACATCTAACTCTCTAACAAGCTACTATTACTTTATTTAACTCTCTAACAAGCTACCATTACTTTATTCCATGCTTGCTTTAGTGTAGTTTTGATGGTTAATTGTAGCTTGCTCTTGTTTATTGAGTTTGGATGTGAAAGTGATCTTATGGGGTCATACTTTGAAAAGCTCTTGAATCAAGAACTAGTGATGCCCAATGATACATGTGAGACAACTATCACCAAGAGGTTAGCATATTGGTGGAGCAATTAATAGTTAGTAGCCATGGGTTTTCTTTCTATTTTTACTTTGTTTTAGAAATAAATACAAAATTCACAAATACCTTTTCTTTTATGTTTCCCTCTTCTTTGTTTTTACTGTACTCTTCTCTTCTCATTCTTTGTTTTCTTTTCTTTTGATTCTTTCAAACATTGAAGAGCACTTAACATACACGTGAATAAACCGGTAAAGTTTCTATCACTTCCTGTCCCTGTACATTCGATCCGTTTAGCCACCATGCTATAACGGACCTATCGAGGAAGCCAACACACACACTTTTCAAAACAACACTTTTTGTGCACGGTTTTTCCCCGATTACGTAATTTTTCGGAGTTCTTGGCATTTTTATCGCGTTTGTATTTAGGCGACTGTGTCCTCGCCTTGATTTGGGTATCCCGCTTCGACAGGTGTATTGTACTTGTATTTGTATTTTCGTGAATTTGTGTGAGTTGTAATCTGTGACATGTCGTAGCTTGTACTAGATCAATGTACCGTAATGCTCGTAATAGTATAGATGACACTATATTTATGCATGTGTGACACTAACATTTTCTGCAAGTACTAACAGCCTTCGGGCTTAAACTTTCTTAGTTCCAAGCTTCGCCGGAGGCATAGCTAAACCGTGTGGCTGCGAGCCGAGCTTAATTGCGTAGCCTCGTCAGGTGTGGCTTACTATGTTTCCGTTTTGCTTGAACTCCCTGGGTTTTACTAGCTACACCATGTGTCTGCGAGCGGAGCTTAATTACGTAACCTCTTCAGGCACGATTTAGCTACAGTCTCGTGTTGCTCAACCTCTGGGCTTAACCTCTATGAGATTTATTAAAGTCCTCTAGACTTTTTATATGTTACACCTGATAGGCGGACCTAACGTCAGCACTTTATCGAACTCCGTTCGAGCGTAATTACTTCGTGAGCGTGGCTTCGCCGTGAGCGGTAGTATGACATTTCATGCGCATGCCGCGACACGTGCGTTTAGTTGTACTACAAGCGGTAACCACGCCGAGCGTGATAGCATTTAGTCTTGCGCATTAGCTTCGCTCCAGCCTCCTAGCTTCGCTTGGATGATCGCTTGCTTGCTTTCTCGCTTGTCGGTTCTCTTACCTGCTAGTCATATATGCATGTGTTTTGTTAGTACTAACATCTCCTGCAGGTACATACTCAGCATTCGAGCTTAACCTCTCTGAGGTTAATTAATGGCTAGTTCCGTTGTTAATGATTTGTAAATGGATGGATATATTTAATTTAGACATGACATGAAAGTGAGTTACAATCAAATTAGAAGTCCAATAAAAAAATTGCAGTTATAATAGTAAAGATATATCAACAGTTCCCCAAGTCTAGAGCGGTCAATTTATTGAGTAAACAGGGTTATTTTGATGCTCAGATTAGCAAGAACCGAACTCGACTAGGTCATGAAAAAAGAAAAGTCATATTCGGATTCTGTGGACTAAAACATGATCCTATTTATATAATTTCCTACGTCCGAGCATGACCCAGATCTGATTCAAATCTAACATTCCAAATCCATTTCTGACTTGAGTCCAGTTCATGTCTAGAATTTTATATTCAAATCAAAAAAAAAAAATTTAGATTAGGTTATTAGATTTTCGGGTGCCATTTCACAAACCTTGATGATTATATAAAGAAAAGACTAGAAGGCTGAAGTGTCAACCAGCAAAGTCAGGCAATTTTTAATATTGTATCAATTTCTATCTCTGAGCGTGTTTTTTTTATTTTTTAAAGAAGCTCGTAGTGAATTATCAGTTTATACATATTCAATTCATATATGTCACACTTCATGAAATTCGAATCAGTACCCAATGACTCACCGTGGCCACATTGGGGGACTCTCTTTCCAGGCGCATTGCATTTGCAACTGATACACACGGTGCAATTTAACGGGCCACGAAACTACCGTTTAACACTTATTACAGTAGCCAAGACAACAATTGGGCTCAGCCCACTTACACACCCTATAAATTCCCCCTGTTTCCCCCCAATTCATCACATCTCTCTCATCGCCGCTCTTTCCCAAATTTAGAGGTAGGGTTAGGGTTTTTGCCCCCCCCACGGCCCCATCGCCATGGATCTCTCTTCCGCCGCCAAGAAGCGCAAGGCCGACGAGAACGGCGGCGCCGCTGCCTCTCCCCACCCCTCGCTCAGCCTGGAGGACGCCCACAAGATCGTCTCCTCATTCACCCCCGAGCAACTACAGTCCATCGTCGCCTCCTCCATGCTCCAGCACCCCTCCGTCCTCGACGCTGTCCGCTCCGTCGCCGACGAGGACCCCGCCCAGCGCAAGCTCTTCATCCGCGGCCTCGGCTGGGAGACCACCACCGAGTCCCTCCGCGCCCTCTTCTCCGTCTACGGCGAGCTCAAGGAGGCCGTCATCATCTGCGACAAGGCCACCGGCAAGTCCAAGGGCTACGGATTTATCACCTACAAGCACATCGATGGGGCCATCCTCGCCCTCAAGGAGCCCAGCAAGAAGATTGACGGACGCATGACTGTTACCCAGCTGGCCTCCGCCGGAAACACCGGAAGCGGGCCTGCTGCAGGCCCCATCGCTGGAATCGCTTCGGCAGCTGGGGCAACAGCTCCGCAAGAGGTTGCCTCGAGGAAGATTTATGTGGGGGCGGTCCCTCCGGACATGTCATCAGATCGGCTGCTGCAACTGTTCTCGACGTTCGGGGAGATTGAGGAGGGGCCTCTAGGGTTTGATAAGCAGACAGGGAAGCTTAAGGGTACGCACTCTTTGTGTACAAGACTGCAGAGGCTGCGAGTGCTGCGGTTCAGGAACCGACCAAGATTGTCGACGGTCATCAATTGGTCTGTAGGTTTGCTATCGATGGCAAGAAAAAACCAGGGATGTTTGACAATAAACCGGGTGCTGGTTCTGAGAACAGACCCGGAGAAGGGATTGGAGGGTTTGGGTCGCAGTCTTCGATTCCTGGTTCGCTTGGTAGCCAGTTTGGCGGGTCTGGGAGTGGGTTGTCATCGTATGGGTTCTTCCCTTCTGGTGGTGCTGGGTTTCCGGGGCCCGGTGGCCTGGGGAATCACCATCTGAGCTCGCCGTTGCAGTCTTTGATTGGATCGGGCTCTTCGGGTCAGGTCCCTTCGTCCATAGGTGGCTCTGGAGGTGGGGGTTATGGAAGTGTTGGAGGATTTGGCGGGGCATATGGGTCAGCATCGCAGTTTTCAGGAGGTCCTGGTCCCGGGGCTATGGTGGATTGGGGATGGGGATGGGGTCTTCACTATATAATCGGCTGCCACCAAGTTCTGGTGGGATGGGGTCTGGCGGGTTTTCAGAGGGTGGGCCTTACTCTCTGTCATCGTTGGGGCATTCTGGTCAGCATCATCAATCTGGAGGCTCACCTTCTGGACCCAGGATTCCGCCTGGTGGTGGGATGTATCAGGGCATGCCTCCTTACTACTAAGGTAATCCTACTTTCTTGCCCACAGCAATGTTTTTCGTTGATATAGAGTATTGATAAATTTTACGGCTTTAGTGTTGCTAACAATGTGATAGTTCCTTTCATGGTTAGTATTAGTTGTAAATACATGTTGTGTCAGCATGCCCATGATAATTTGTATGGTCTGCTGGGATTTAACATCTGAAGTTTTGACACAATGCCCATTTGAGTGATGCTTAATGCTGTGAGCCCTATGCTTTGGTGCTTGAGGATAATTTTGTGTGCATCTGTCATGTTCATGTTTTTGTTCTATATTCTTGTGTTGTTAATTGCCCATCCAGAAGTTTTTACGTGGGATTACTGGTTTCTGTTTGAAATGATTTTTGAGCTTGTGTTTTTTTAAGGATTACTAGTAGATTGTTGGCATTTTGGGTGCCTCACATCCATTGGAGAAGACTACGCGACAAGGTGGAGGATATTTCGGAAGATTTAGCAATCAGAAATCTGCATATACATGCACATGCTCAGGCGGTCGACAGACGGTCGACTGTGAGCCAACAATTATTGAGGATGTCTCAGTCTGTCGATAGTTGATCGACAGGTAGGAATGCTTGTCGAAGGCTTTCGACAGGAGATAGACCACAGACCCAACATCAAGTTTCGAAGACTCGGTGGGCTCTGAAACGAGATCGATACCTGATACACTGACTTAACTCAGATTTGATTGACTCGGACAGAAATCGGAATCGACTCGGTTGCCGACTCGGTCGAGTTGACTCTAATTTCTGGCCGAGTCGATCAAATATCAATGTTCGCCCCTGACTTCGAAGATATAAAGGAAAAAAAAAAAAAAAAAAAACTACCTCAGCTTGCTGCTCCAGATCTGGATCTTCTCTGAAGAGTTGCCCACTGCCGATCGAGCCATATCCACCGCCTCGCCGCCCCCAAGCGTAGCCGCTTCTCTCCCTCTTTTGCTCTCTGCCCCTCCCTCTCCCGGTATCTCTCCCCCTCTGTTTCTCTGTCTCTGTCTCTCAATCTCTCTTCTTGCTCTCGATCTATCCCCCTCTCCTCCATCTGATCTCTCTCTGTCTCTCTCCCTTTGGCTCTCAATCTCTCTTTCCCTTCTTCTGATCTCTTCCCCCCCCGATCTCTTCCCCTCTGTCTCTCAATCTCTCTTCCCCCCTCTAAAGTAAATATTTAGCAAATATTTAGTTTAATATAAAGTAGATATTAAGAGGATATGATTTGATTTAGTTTTAATTTAAAATTTAATTTAATTTAAAGGTATAGATATAGGTTTAAAATTTAATTTAAAGTTTTAGATGTAGGTTTAAAATTTAATTTAAAGATGTCGATTTAAAATTTATAGATTTGATTTTTAAATTTAATTTATAGGTTTATTTTTTAAATAGATCTAACTTTTAAATTAATTAGATATGATTTAATTTAGTTTAATTTAAGTATTGATATGAGAGACTGAGACTTATAGTTTGATTTAAGTAATTTTAAGTAGATCTCTCTAATTTTTAAAAGAATTGATTCTTACATGTTCCCATCAAAGCAGAAAACAATCAAAACATGTTCTAATCGAACAGATTAAAAAAGTTGGAAAAGCTATGTCAAAGTTTTTCCTCTTCAATTAAGGTATTCGTCGTATTGGGAAAAGTAGAGGTATAAGAGAAGCGGATGATGGTGATGGTGGTGAAGATGTGAGGGTTTTATCTAGTTCTAGTAGTGATGACGGTGATGGTGGTGAAGATGTGAGGGTTTTATCTAGTTCTAGTAGTGATGATGGTAATGATAACATGGCGGTGATGGCGGCGGCGGTGATGATGACAATAATGGGGGAAACAATAATGTTGGAGAAACTTATAGTCATGAAGATCATATGCAAGGGTTGAGTCTGACATTAGGCCAATATTATGGTGTGAGATATGTTTATGACTACAAACCACAACTTGAGAGATCTATGAGTACTAGTATTGGTTTATCTACTTACCGCAGAGATGATTATGATGATGATTTTGTGCCTCTTCGTAATTCAATTTGAAAATGACTACATTAGCATGTATTTATGAATGTTGTTTGTGCAATTTACTATATTGTGTATATTTTTCATATGTTTCTATTGACGACATGTGTATTTATGCTTTCTCTTTATATTTAGTGTGTTAGGTTATATGGTTTGGACATGTGATACATGAATGTTAATGTCTACATTTTTTTAAGATTTATCGTGATTTTTTTAGAATTTTTTGAGTTTTCTATGTGGTGCTTTGCATGTATCGCCCAAGATCGATCTGAGTCCCCGAGATTGATCTGTCTCAGTGCCTGCCGAGTCGGCGGCCGAGATCGTGACTTTGAACCGTGCATAACAGTAACTCAATTAATCTCAGTCTGTATACAGACAGACCAAGGCTTGTCGAAGCGGCGACAATTTTCGGATTCCGAGTTGATTTCTGATGGTGATTTTGAAAGGGTTTCCGAATACCTCTTTCTAAAGGCGGTTGATCGGATGGTCTTAGCTGAAGATTTGAAAAGTTTAGATTTATTCTAGATGTTTATAAAACCCCTAGGGTTGTGCGTTTTATTGATGAGTGCTTGATAGAGAGTTTTTCATCGTGTATTGAGAGTTTGAAAGATCCTAGAGAGATCCTTGTAAACTCTTGTATTGCGTCTAAGTTAATAAGATTTTCTCCCCATCCTCCCTCAAATCTTGTGTTTCTTGATTTGTGTTTTTTCTTTTGTGGTGATCAAGGTATATTGCTTGCTACGATAGATCTTTCGGTGCTTTCGCAGTTAATCTTATTGTTTGGGGTGTCTATCATAACAATTGGTATCAGAGATGGTTAGCAAGACGACCACAGTGAAGTTTGAGGTGAGAAATTTGGCGGGAAGAATAACTTCCTGCTGTGAAAAATGCGGGTAATGATGTTGCTCGTAAGGAGGGCACTCACAAGGCCCTGCTTGGTGTTGAGAAGAAATCCTCCAAGATGGAGGACGAGTGGGTGGATCTTGATGTTCATGCCAAGACCACTGCTATAATATGCTTATCTGATGAAGTTCTTTACAATGTAATGAACGAGAAAACAACTACAAGTTTATGGTGTAAGCTGGAGAGTCTCTACATGTCGAATAGTTTACCCAACAAACTCTTTTTGAAGAAGCAATTCTACAGTCTTTGGATGAATGAACACCAGTTTTGCAGCATCATGATGTGTTTAATCAAATTTTGAGCCACTTGGCATTGGAGGTGAAACTAGAAGAGGAAGACAAAGGTCTTCTGTTGTTGTCTTCTCTTACTCCAAGTTATGGTCACTTGATGACCACTATAATGTATGAAAAGGAGATTTAAGAGTTTGGAAGATGTAAGGCAGATGCTCTTGTATAACGAGTTAATGAAGAAGACAGATTCTACAGAAGAGGCTTCGAGATTTGTAGTCACAGAGCAGAGGGGAGATCACAGAGCAGAGGATCCAAGAAGGGTACCAAAGCTTCTAGTGGAAACAATGATTGTTACTACTGCAAACAACCAGGGCACATGAAGAAGAATTGCTTCAAGTGCAAGGAGCTGCTAAAGAATGGTGGTTTAGGAGCTGATGGAGTTAGTACAAGTGGGAAACAATCGAATCAAGTCGGCGTAGGTGAGGAAGCAGCTGAAGAACCATGTTTTGTTCTGTTGGTGAATTTGGGCAGAGGTAAAGGGAGGTTCTCGGACGCTTGGTTGCTTGATTCGAGGCGCACATATCGCATGTGCCTAATGAAGGAGTGGTTCAACACGAGGCTTTTGAAGAGGCATAGTCCTGATAGGTATTGCATGCAAGACAGTTGGTATAGACAGTATTCACATGAAAATGTTTGATGAATGGGTCCGAACACTCGAGGACGTGAGACACGTTCAAGACTCGAGGAAAAACTCTCGTTGTGAGCCTTGGAAGCTCAGGGATACAAGTTCTCATTTATGGATGGATCTCTAAAGGTCACTAAGGGTTCCATGATAGTCCTGAAAGCAGAGCGTATGATGAACTTCTACAAGGTGATCAGAGGCATGGTGATTGATGATGCTTTTGTGGCAACAGAGAAGGATGACACTACAAGAGTTTGGCACATGCTTCTTGGATACATGAGCGAGCGAGGTCTTCATGCCCTACACAATAAAGAAGTTTTACCAAGTATTAAACACTGCAAACCTAACCTATGTAAGTTTTGCATTATAGGTAAACAGTCGAGAGTAGCTTTTACTACCTCAGTGCACAAAACTGAGGGCTTGTTAGATCTTGTACACGGATGTATGGGACCTTCGTTAGTTGCATCCATTGGGAGTACATGTTATTATATTACTTTTATAGATGATTTCTCCTGGAAGGTATGTGTGTACTTCTTGAAGTAGAAATTAAAGGTATTTCAGAAGTTTAAAGAGTGAAAAGCCATGATGGAGAATCAGGAAGGGCGAAAGATGAAGTTTTTGAGGTTAGATAATGGGGGTGGGTATACATCCTCAGAATTCAAGTACTTAGCTAGTGAAGGTATTGAGCACCAACTAAGTATTCTAGGGTGGCTTGAACAAAATGGAGTAGCAGAGCGCATGAATCAGACACTTACAGAGCGTGTGTGCAATATGAGGTTATAGGCTGACATGTTAGAAGGTTTCTAGGCATAGGCAATGAGTCATGCGAGCTATTTATGAACAGCTCATCATCTAAAGCTGTTGATCTTCAGATCCTAGAAGAGATATATGATTGGGAAAGTCAGTGGACTATTCAACCTTATGGATATTTTGCTGCTCGGCATACAGTTTGGTTGATAGTCAAAGAGGAACGAGTTGGAGTCCAAGTCAAAGAAGTGTTACTTCATCAATTTCACTAAGGGAACCAAGGCATACAGGTTTTGGAATCCAGAGAAGAAGAGTGCTTTTGTTAGTAGAGATGTGGTCTTTGATGAATAATTAATGTTGTAAGAAAAGTTAAAGACAGAGGACAAGGTGCAAGGTGGAGCTTTAGACATTTCAATAAATTCTCAGAGCAAGTAGTTTGAGTTTTAGATGAACCCAACAAGCCTGTCACGTGAGATGAAGACTTCTCAGATTCAGATGGAGACATGCAGGAAGCTACTCAAGAGCAACAGATCAGACAGAGTTTCAATGCCACCAATTAGATATGGCTGGGAAGAGGATCAAGTCTCTTTGCGTGAGTAGCGAAAGATGGAAATTCTTGCAGTTACAAGGAGGCAATCGAGGTGGATGACAATGACAAGTGCCATAGCCATGGAACAAGAGATGGAGTTTTTGGAGAGGAATCAAACATGGATTTGGCGAATCTATCAAAGAGTTTTAAAGCGATAGGTTGCAGGTGGGTCTTTCAAAAGGATAATGAGCAATACAAGGCAAGGCTAGTTGCCGAAGGGTGTTATCAGAGGGAGAGTATTGACTACAATGAGATTCTCTCTTGTAGTTAAATATACATTTATTCGGTTGTTGGCAATCGTGGCTCAAGGTGATTTCTAGTTGGAGCAGTTGGATGAGAAAATATTTCTGCATGGTGAGCTAGAAGAGAGGATTTGCATGAAGCAACCTGAAGGGTTCGTTCAGGAAGGTCAGGAAAACAAGGTGTCTTCTCAAGAAGTCCCTTTATGGGCTGAAGTAGTCTCTCAAGCAGTGGTACAAACGATTCGACTTATTTCTGCATGGTGAGCTAGAGGAGAGGATATGCATGAAGCAACCTGAAAGGTTCGTTCAGGAAGGTTAGGAAAACAAAGTGTCTTCTCAAGAAGTTCCTTTATAGGCTGAAGCACTCTCAAGCAGTGGTACAAGCGGTTTGACTTATTTATGATCAAGGCCAACTACATCTGATGTGAGTATGACAGTTTTTTATTTCCAGCATTACAATGATGATCTCATATATTTGTTGTTGTATGTGTATGATATGCTGATTGCTGCGAGAAATAAGACATTCAGAATCTTAAAGCTCAGTTAAAGGAGTTTGACATGAAAGATTTGAGAGATGCCAAGAAATTTTAGATATGGATATCAGTCGAGATAGGAGTACATGCAAATTCTGGCTATCTCCTCAAGATGTTGGAAATGTTCAACATGGTTGAAGCAAGATCGTCACTATTGCTTTGGCATGTCACTTCAGGTTATCCTCCAGTCAGTATCCAAACTCACAAGAGGATGAGATGTCTTAAGTATCATTTGCTAGTGTTGTAGGATCACTGATGTATGTTATGGTCTGCACTAGGCCTAACTTAGCCTATGCATTTGGTACAGTAAGTCGGTTCATGTCAAATCCAGGGAGGCAACATTGGGAAGCAGTGAAGTGTGTGCTACGAAATCTATGAGGGACTGCAAGATTAGGCTTGACATTTCAAAGCTTGGAATCAGGGAAACTTAAGGTTTTACAAGGATATGTTGATGCAGATTGTGCATAAGATCTTGATCTATGATGGGTTATGTATTCACAATAATTGAGTGTGTTATTTGGAAGACAGTTGCAAGATACCATGGCGCTTTCAACAACAGAGGCTGAGTACATGGTTGCAGTTGAGGCATCTAAGGAAGCTTTGTGGTTGAGAAGATTGGTCGGTATGTTTGGCATCATACAGGTTTAGCTCAGGTTTATTGAGACAGTTAAGAGTGTGATACATCTCGCTAAGGATCACATGTATCACAAGTGGACACATCATGTTGATGTGAGGCATCACAAAATACATTATTGACTTGTAGAAAAAGTTATTGACTTGGTGAAGATCAATATGAAGAAGAATCTTACAGACATGATGATAAGGACCATCTTGGTGGAGAAGCTCAGAGCATTTATGATCTTCATCAATGTTGTCCAAAGGTAAGGTGAAGAATGGGCTGTTGGGAGGGAGCCATGTGAAGCCACAAAAGGAGAGAAGTTTATTGATGATGTAGAGGCCAATTTCTACAAGGGACTCATGGCATGTGAGTCAAGGTGGAGATTGTTGGTATTTTGGGTGCCTCATATCCATCGGAGAAGACTACGTGACAAGATGGAGGAGATTTAATTTAGCAGTCAGAAACGTGTATGGACATTCACAAGCTCAGGCTGTCAGCACCAGTAGAAGGCTGTTAACAACGTGCCAGGGCGACCGACAGGCGATCAACTGTGAGCCAACAAAGATTGAGGACGTCTCACTCTGTCGATAATTGACACAGTTGTTGACAGATAGCAATGCTTGTCGAAGGCTTTTGATAGGAGATCAACCGCAGTCCTAAGGATAACTCAACTGATCTCAGTCTGTCGACATGCAAACAAAGGCCTGTCGATAGCTGTGACAATTTTCGGATTTCGAGTTGATTTTTTATTGGGATTTTGAAAAGGTTTTTTGAATTTTTCTTTCTAAGGGCAGTTAATTGGATGGCTAGGATGGTTTTGCTGAAGATTTGATTTGAAAAGTCTAGATTTATTCTAGATGTTTATAAAATCGCTAAGGTGGTTAGTTTTATTGATGAGTGCTTAATAGAGAGTTTTTTTTACTGTATATTGAAAGTTTGAGAGATCCTACAGAGTGATCCTTGTAAGCTCTTGTATTGGCAGTATTGCTTTTCAAGTTAATAAGATTTTCTCATCCCCCTCGAGTCTTGTGTTTCTTGATTTGTATTTTCCCTCTTGTGGTGATCAATGTATATTACTTGCTACGATAGATCTCTTGGTGCTTTCGCATTCTCTTATTATTTGGAGGTGTCTATCACAAGAGACTAGTAGTCATGGATTAGTAGGAGAACTTACGCAATTAATATTGTGCTCATGTTGGATCTTGTATGAATGATTCCAATGGTTTTTTGATTTTGGCCTGTCTTGATCATTCATGTTCATTCTTTATTTGCACGTAGCATATACTTTTATATTGTTTTGTTGTAGTTATGTTATCAAATTTTATCTCCACCCACACGTTACTCTGTTGTACTTTGCTTCTGTTGTGCCCCTCAAGTGATATTATATATGGTTGTTATATGTATCTACTCACGCTTGGTTTGTTTCCCTTGCATTTTGCCAATTGCATTGTTGAATACACAATGGATGCCTTGTCAAATCCTACATAGTTTTGTAGCCTTACTCAGTTTAATGGTTTATGCTTGTCATCCATTTAGTCTTAATTCATAACCTTAATTAAATACTTTGCACTTAAGGTCATGTCACTGACTTCACTCGTACTTTGTTTATGTAGTGCTCCCCAATTGACATTATTTATTGTTGATACACACCCCCACCCCACCAACCTTGGTTTGTTTCCCTTGCATTTTTTTTGCCAACTGTGTTGTAATGGATGCCTTGTCAAATGCTATTCATAGTTTTGTGGCCTTAGTTTAATGGTGTATTCTTGTCAGTGTCATCAAGGCGCAAAGTGTAGTGCGAGGTGCAAAGGATCTAATGTGCATGAGGCACAAAGCGCAAGTGAGGCGATACACCTTACTTCAGTGAGACGCGCAGCTATTTTTTTGTTAATTGAAATATTATGAGATTAAAGGTAAAATCATGATACACAGCAAACAATAAATTAACAATTAAGAACAATAATAAAACAAAAACAACGTGCGTAATTGTATGACTGTATCATCTACACCTGCATAGAGATCAATTTAATAACAATAACAAATTGTCAATAAGTCACAAGTTACTAATTAGTAACTAATTTGTAATTATCTAAACAAGTCCATAAGATTCGTTAAGATAAATAGATTCGTTAAGATAAATAGTTTCTAACAATACGACAATACCAAAGCGAGTGTCTAAACTTCAAATAAAAATAGCTAACATTAGAAGTTAAAACTACTAATCATCTTCATCTCCCAACTCAATCTCTTCTTTCTCATAAGAGTCATAATTTATTTGAACATTCTCTTCCTCATTCTCCTCATCCATAGAGCCAAATTCTTCCTCTTTTGGCTCCGGCTCCCTTCTCGAAGATGAAGCACCAACATCATTACTGAACGTCTTGACATGGAGGCGAACCTAGACCCACTTGCCGAAGTTGATCTTGTGTTTTACAATAGGACGACTTATATAGCCTCAGTAGTAACATCCTAAGTAAGATCATCATTTTCATACATCAAGTCATTTTTTGCATTGTTGTCTTCACCAATTTTTCTCAGTAATCATTCGTTGCTCTCATTAATGTCTTTAAGTCTGTAATAGGATTAACCACATCTCTGCAATCATCCCTCTCCTTTAAAAGTTTAGTTGTATTTGCAATACACCAAGTCTTTGAGCTTCTCATATTCCAGTCTTTTCCTCTTCTTGCTATGGATCTGCAAATTTGATGGGTTGAAACAAATGCTATTAAACAACCTTCTCAAGAGCATTCTTATTACTAAAATCATTTTAAAATGTTTTTATTTTATATTGTGTTTTGGTGTTTTCTTGATTTAAGAATGCTCTTGAGAAGGTTGTTTAATAACATTTTTTCAACCCATCAAAATTGCAGATCCATAGCAAGAATAAATTGGTGATTGAGAAGCTTAATAACTTTGTGTATTGTAAATACAACCAAAGGAGATGTCCCTATGATTATAGGGATGTGATTGATGCTATTACGCATTAGGACATTGGTCAGAACAATGAATGACGACTAGGGAAATTTGGTGAAGGCAACAATGCAGAGAATGATTTGATGCATGAGGATAGTAATCTTACATGGCCTGTTACTATCAGGCTATGTGAGCCGAGAACCCTATTCTTGATATCAACTTCAACAAGTGGGTCTAGGCTATGTAGCACAAACACTTTTATCATGGAGTCGTGTCGTGTGTAATTTTAAGAATTTGCCACGTGTTGTGTCCATTTCAATGTTGTGTCCGTGCAACATAGGGTCTAGGTTCAACTCCATGTCAAGACGTTCAGTTAGTGGTGTTGGTCCTTTCTCGAAGAGGAAGGAGCCAAAGCTGAAAGAGGAAGAATTTAGCTCTGAGGATGAGGAAGACAATGTTCAAATAGATTATTGAGTCTTATGAGGAGGATGAAGAAAAGTTGAGTTGGGGATGATGATGAGTAGTTTTAGCTTCAAATGTCGTTTCTATTTTTATTTTGGACTTTACACACTTGCTTTGGTATTGTATTGTTAGAACTATTTATCTAAACCTATCTTATGGACTTGTTTAGATAATTACTAATTAGTAGCTTGTGACTTGTGTCTTATTTACTTACTGATAATTTGTTGTTTTGCTATTAAATTAATCTTTATACAGGTGTAGATACAATCATACAGATATGCACACTCTTGTTTTATTAATTTTTTAATTGTTAATTTGTTGTTTGTTGTGTATCTTATGATTTTACATTTAATCTCATAATATTTCAAATTAACAATAAAAAACAGTTTGCATGCCTCATTGAAGTGCAGCGCATCGCCTCACGCACATTAGGTCCTTTGCGTCTTGCACTACGCTTTGCGTCTTGACACTGCGTAGGATGCAGAAACATGCACACTTGCCCAAGCATTATAGAGGTCTAACATGATGAGAGTCGCACTACGCTTTGCGTCTTGACACTGCGTAGGATGCATAAACATGCACACTTGCCCAAGCATTATAGAGGTCTAACATGATGAGAGTTATACACAACTTTAGAAAAACATTGTGAACTATGAAATTAGTGGTGCCGAGTGTTCGTTGTGACCTATGCACTCTAAGACCATTTTGGAGCAAAATCAATTGGTTTGAGACATGTTGCCTGTGCATCTTTTATCAATTGAATTGCAATAAAGTCTCAAAAGACAAATAATTTGGTTTGCTTGATTCATAAGTTGAAGTTTGTAAACCACTTTGTTTTTGTTCCTCCTGGACTATCCAATGTGTGGTTGACGATGAACAGTTCAGAATGTCCACGTTCTTTTTGTTGTTGTATGTGTATAAAATATCACATTACACCGTTTGTGTAATGTGATATCATTATCCATTGATACAAGTTCATGTATATATTCATGTCTTTACATGTTACAACTACTCGGGCAATTAGGACCATCTTAATTTAGCTTTATTCTAATTCAAAAAAGTTTAACGCAAATAAAATCAATTCAATATGTCCATTCTTCTTCAAGATTACTTGCTGTTATATTATATAGTAGATATATGCTAATAGCACAATGATGTCTTTTGTGGTTTTTATTGAACTTCGTTAATTTTTAAATTTTTATGTAAGATGGTGGCTTGCTTCAGTCAACCAGTTATCTTGCATTGGATATTGTTTCTTTGGTGCTGCTACACCTTTGTTTTGATCCTTGCAATGCGGTAAAGCTGCATTAATTACTTGAATTCCTACATTGGTGATTTTTTTGGGGGAACTCTTGATAGAACATTATTTGCAAGAAGTTGGTTGAGGTTCAAGCCCATATTTTTGTAATTATCAATTCCATCTTTAGTCCTAATATTTGGTTATTTTCAAATTATTAAGTGGTATGGATTTTTTTAATTGGCCAATATGGAAAATAGTTTTAGATCTGGTTTGCATCCACCATTGAATTGATAGGACCTGTTGGTTAGGAGTTTGGCATCTGGTATCTTTCATAGGCTACCACATATGTTTCTTCCATTCTGTTTGCTTTAGGGAAACTCTCCCTTGTCAATATTTTTTTTAGGGCAGCAATTTGATGTATTATTAACTATATGAAAATTTAAAGGGGATTTAATACAGGGACAGTGGAATTCTTGAAGTGTGCTTGGCATAGTGAATATGTAATTGAAAGACTAAGTTTAGGATCTGTTGATCCATGTCAGCTTTATATTATGATGGTTAAACTATAGGATATAATTTCTTGGTTGCACCTCATGGTTCTGCTCCATGTTCTGAGATAGGGGTCATTATATTTTTCTAGCAAGAATACCTTGGTCTATAGCCTATAGGCAGTTGACATATATAGACATGTAGAATGCAATTTCTCCAACTAGAACAATAGAGATACCATGCTGCTTGGTTTGGGTGGTAGTTTATTGTTCAATTTCTAGCATATCTGGTCAATTTTAGCGGATAAAGCATAATAGATTACTTAATGTGTTGATCCAAGCTCTTGTAGCGGGTTAGAATATTTTTTAAAATTAAATTTTCACTATATGCATGAAATGGTATACTGTTCCAAGTATATGATCATAGGGCTGCCATGTTTTAAATCGTGTTGTTATGTAAGCCCTTCATTAAAATATTTATTTTGGCTTTTTTGTAACTAGTAAAATGTCTTGTGTGGAACCACTCAGTCATGAATTGTTTTTTTTTGTAAGGCATGTCACAACCAATGTAGAGAGATGCACTTTCTTCCCTATTTCTTCTTTATAGTGAGGGTCAAAGGACTTAAAATGAATAATGGTTTTCCTTCTTCTGGATGTTATTTGTGTTTAGTTTGATTTCATGAGTTGACATTATTTGTGTTTATGCATTGCCAGCACTTGTAGTTTAGGCTTGTATTACCATGAAGTCATCTGCATTCTGTGTTTTTTTACTCTAGCTGAATTTTAGTTAATTTTCTGCTTCTGCTTCTGTTGGTGATATGTTTTGATTGCTTATTTTGTTAAATCTTAAAAGACTGTTGGGATTTTCAGTTTTTTAATGTTTGCTTGTGTATACTGATAATCTGTCTCTATTGCAGTTTCAGAAGTTGCCTGTATATGAGGTTGAATTATTATTATTATTATTAGTAATAGTATTATTGTTTGTTTTGCATGTTTTTCTTGTTTGTTTCTATTTTTTCTTGCACTGTTACTGTGAATTGATAAATTCTTGCGCATGTCTGTTTGTTATAGTTGGATGATGGTTTGAGCTTATGATGGGTGTGATTCAGGTGTATGACAACTCTCGAGCAATGCTTTAACCCGTTGTGCTGAATGCAAGACAAATCTGCTTTGATGAATGGTTTGCAAACTTTGTCGCTGCTTCTATGCATATCTGCTCTGCAATATGGCATGCTCTCTGATTGCTAGTTGTTGAGTGTTTTATTAGAACACTTGTAGTTTATTAGTACTTTAGTATTTCGGTACCTGAGATCATTCCATTAATGTGGGAGCCCTACTTTTAGCTTTTCCTCTTTTCATTTCTCTGCATGTTACATTTGACCTCTCTCTGGATTTGAATACCGCGGTTTCCTATTTGTGTTGCTCTTTGAGGTGATGATTGGTTATGTAATATTTCTGGTATCTATATATATAGTATATATATGTATGGCTAACTTTAGAGGAGCTTTTCTTTTTCTTGCATTCAAATTGATGATTGGTCATAAAGATTTGTTGTGTCCTGCGTTCTTCAGGCATTCACTTCATTGGTTCTATGTCTGTTTAGGGTACAATTCAGTTGGGGTAACTGTGTTTGCATTGTTGTATATGGCAGCAGTTTATTTCTTGTAATTTATGCTTTTGGATTTGCAAATCTTTCTTCATTAGCATCCTATTCTGCGATCTATAACTAAACGGAAATTGTTGCGGGTGTCTTGTGTTGGCCACTCATCATCATCCTAAGACTGATAGGTTGATAGGTTCTTATATTATCATGTGAAGGAAAATCCAACTTACTTTGCTTGCTCTGTTTGTCAGTAACAATAGTGAGTTGATGCTATAGAAGCAGTTAAATTCAACACATCCAGTGTTCTGACCAAAGCACTATTGTCTCTCTCCTTTCTTTGCCTTGCTGTTATTTTCTTCCTTTTGTAGTATCAAAGATGTAGTTCTGGATACTGTAGTCATATTCTCCAGTTATGTGATTGATGATTGATTACACGGCACTTCATAGGTATATCTGGTATATCTGGTGGTCCATTGCTAGTTGTGCTCTATATGGCTTCCATTTTGACAGGCCTGGGCTAGAAGGTTGTAGTAGTTTAGTTGTTCCAACTCTCAGTAATTTGACTGCATCTAGTTTTGCTACCCGATACCTGTGTTCGTTTGCGAGTAGCTTCTCCTTGCCTGAAAAGTGTTATAATTGAGTCTGAGTAATGTTTTTGCGTATGTTCGCTAGTTGAGTTGATATTGAGCTCTTAATTTAAGCTGTTTGCTCCTGAAGGATCGAGTGCGGATATAAGCACCCACCAAAAAAAAACTGTTCATGTTCATTCATTTTTTGTAAAGTGACTGTTCATGGACACATTTACTTTCATGTAAAAGTCCAAAATACCTCTACTTATTGGTGAAAATTACTAGGGCTTAACCCCCCCCCCCCCCCCCCCCCCCCCCCCCCCCGCGGTCCCCTCTCTGCAGCTGTCCTCCCTCGAGGCGGCTGGAGGACAAGGTTGGGCGCAATTTATGCATTATTGAATATTTGGTAGGTGCTTTTATCAAACTGGGTGGATGCCATGATCTGATGGGTGCCTTGATGTTATCCGCACTCCTGAAGAATGCATTTTATGGCTTTGAATAAAATTTGTTGGCATAAGTTAGCTCTCAAACCATTCCGCTTGGTGTTGGTGACTTGGTCTTATGTAATCATGCGCGGCAAACGTTTCTGGCTGTTGATGAGAAGTGTGTTGGTTCCTGTTGTGTTACCCCATTACATGATTCAAGATTCACCTTTCCTGTCTTGAATTTTTTTCAAGTGTTCGGCAACTCCATCTGCTATCCAGTCAAAGCTGTGTATGTAATTTAAATGGTGCTTTTTTTTCCTCTCCTTTTTTTTTTCTTTTTCCTTCTTTGACATTGTATTTTTAAGGTATCAGACTCCAGTAACAAATCATCAGCGGCAATGTTCTGTTGATTCTACACTGTGAAGGGATGTTTTTTGGTGTTTTATAGTGGGAAGCATATTGGTCTTCATTTGCGTTGTAAGAGATGGGGAGGAGAGGGGTACGTACGGTGATTGATCTGCAAATTGAATCTTACTCTCATCATTAAGATATTCTACAAAAAGAAAAAGAAATTCGTAATCAAGATTGGTGCTTTTTAATTTTTTCATTCAGACCTGTGCGATTAGAGAAATGTGTAACTTGGAAGTCATTTTGTTTAAAGAACAATGTTTCGGGGAGGACTTGCAGCGTTAGTTCACAGGGTAATGTGCTTATGTGGTGAATGTATCTAGATCAAAGGCGTGGTTTTTAGCTTTCTGATGTAAACTTTTGGGCTTCCTACCTTTTTCTTCAAGTGTCATTCTATTAGGATTATGTTTGACAAGTGGAATTAGAAATTAGGATTTAGTGCCTTGAGGAAAGAGAACTATGGAGTAAGGAATTAGTTTTATTTTATTTTATTTTGGTTATTTTGTTGGAAATAGATTTACCTAGAATTAAGGGTGAGATAGAGAGTGATAGAGAGGTCCTTTGGTGGAATTAGCAACTCTTTAAGTTTGGAGAATGAGCGGATTTTTGTGTTAATTTCATTTTTATTAGGATTTGATCGATAAGGTAAGCGTTGGTTGAAATTAACTATATTCTTGAAATAACTCCACTTGCTTAACAAGGAATCAGAGAGGAGTGATTGAGGAAAAATTTTGGTGGGATTTCATTTATCTATTTAACCGAGGAACTAAGGAGGGTCCAAGTTCTTTTAGAGAAATGATGCTGTGAGTTGATGCATCTTTTTTGAAAAGAAGTTGTAGATGGTAAAATGGTATCTCTAATAGAAAATGGGAACTTGTGGAAGAGGTTATGTCCATGATGGAAAAAAAAGATGTTTTTATCTTAGTTGGGTTCACCTACCTTTAGAGAGGAGAGAAACGTAAGGAGTTATGTTTTCACGAGAGGAGAGAAACGTAAGGAGTTATGTTTTCACGATGAGTAAATGTATCCCTATTTACGAAATTTTTTTCCCCCCCTATATGATAATATTTCAATAATCCTTTTTTTAATGTTTTTTATATAATATTTGGACAGTTGAAGTAATAAATTAGATTAAACTAACTTTTTGTGCATCGTGGGTCTGTACTGCTGCACCTGAACTTCCTGCGTTAGGGCCTGTTTGGTTAAGGGTGGAAGTGAGAAATTGAGGAAGTAGTAATAATTCCCTTTGGAATTTGAGAATTGGTTAGTAAGTTTTCTGGTGTTTGGATGTTGTTGGGAAGTGTGGTTTGAAAATGTTTTGTCTTTTCCAGTGTTTGGATGATAATGTGAAAGTTGAAGCGGAAAAGTTGACCACAAAGTTAACCGTAAAATAATATTAAAATAAAAATTAATTAAGAAAAATAAAAATAGACTGTAATTAGAATGCAAGTGAGATTTATATGGTCAAAAAATTAACTGTTTTGTCCTACAATTTATTAAAAATGAGATTTACATGATGACAAAATTAACTGTAGCATTCTGGAAGTGAGGAAATGGTTGTGTAAAAGAGAGAAGATAAAAGGAAAAGAGGTTTTCTTATTTTCCTTTTCCGGTGTTTGGATAGATAGGGAAGTGAGCAATTATACTTCCCTATTTCCTTACTTCCGCCCACTTCCTTGCAACCAAACAGCCCAAGCGAAGTCATGCATCTTGGGGTTGAATATTTTCTCCTCCTTTTCTGTATTATTATTTTAATCTCGTCCAACATAGAATGCCTCATGTTGTTGAGCTATCAGATCAACTTCACTAAATTTTTGCCATACTAAGTGTGTGGAGAATTGAATTGTGTCTTGGGTGTATTTAACATTTGACCTCCAGGATGTAATTAGGCTTGCTTTGCTGGTTAGATAGAGTGCTTGTCTTCTGACTTACTGAATAAACGTTGTCCCAGAGAAAGACAGTCTATTAGATTTATCATGTTGCACGTGCGATGCACCAACCAGCGAGGAACCCAATAGGTGCAACAGAGAAGTATCACACGATAGCAAGAACAAGAAACAAGAGAGAAAGTAAAAATAATATTTAATGAGGTTCGGCAATTTGCTTATGTCCTCGGGGTGAGGGAGAGAGAGATTTTATTGATTTAACAATCAATACAATTTGTATCTTGCATATAATTCAAGAGGGATCTGCCTTTTTATTTATACCCAAAGAGTCTGAGGAATTTAGGAAACCCTAATTGGATTAGTCTCCAATTCAGAAACAAGTCTGAATACAGAAAGAAGAGGCAGATTTGCGTCCAGATACGCCTGTCGGTTGACTGGGCGGTCGATCGCCCTCTGTTTTGTGCACACACGGTCGATCGAGCGATCGATCAGCTCTGCTGCTGGTCCTGATATTACTATGTCTCTGTTCACGCGTTGTTTTCACTCCTTTTGGCTTATGATCTCCTCTGATCTCCTCCATATGATACTTCTCTCTCTCTACAATCAAGCGTGTGAGTAGAAGGAAAACATGGAAGACAGCAATTACGGGCTGTTTGGATTCAAGGAATTGGGTGGAAGTGAGGAAGTGGGAAATGTCTTTTCTCATTTTCGCTGTTCATCCAAACACCGAAAAAGAAAAATGGTCTTTTCTCTTTTCTCTTTTACACAACCATTTCCCACTTTGGATTCTCTTTTCTCTTTTACACAACCATTTCCTCACTTCCAAAGTGCTACAGTTAATTTTGTGGTCACGTAAATCTCATTTGTAATAATTCATTTGTAATAAGTTGCATGTAAATCTCATTTGTAATAATTCATTTGTAATAAGTTGTAGTACAAAACAGTTAATTTTTTTACTCATGTAAATCTCACTTACATTCTAATTATAGTTTATTTTTTATTTTTCTTAATTAATTTTTATTTTAATATATTTTGTGGTCAACTTTTCACTTCCACTTTCATATTACCATCCAAACACCAAAAAAGACATAATATTTTTCAAACTACACTTCCCAACAACATCCAAACATCGAAAATCTTACTAACCAATTCTCAAGTTTCAAAGGGAACTATTACCTCTTCTTCACTTCCATCCTTAACCAAACAGGCCTTACATGACCAGGAGAGAAGTTAGTTAGATCTGAAGAGGTAGGCATATAAAAGGACATTCCAAGTACCTGGCAGGCCAGGCAAGCGCCAGCGGCCACAGTCAGCCTACATGCTAGGTTTCTTCCTCTGTTCCTTGGTCAGGAGTTTCCATTTTGTTCACGTGCACACAGAAGTAAGCGCATCGGGCCGGTCGTCTGACAAATGCATGATGTTGAGGTGTTCTCGTGCCCTCGATGATTCTCTCTAGTGTAGAAACCATGTGTTTCGGGAACCACTGCACATATTTCTGGTTGGTGATCTGATGCGTTTGGTTGTAACGCCACTGCATGCTTTCCCTGCAATGCTTATATTACAGAAAACGTATTTTTCAGTTGTACGTTACTAGTGAGTTGTGGGGAGTGTTAAGTTCAAGTCTCTTCTATGACTTGTGTTTCAGAAAAAGATGCAGAAGAAAATGGTCGTCTTTGTGGTGTCAACTGCTCGGTCGATCCATTGCGCCCATGCATTCAGGGCTCTGTCAAATGCTGAATGGGCCTCCGTATCAAGTAATTTCCCCTTCCACTCGAAATAATCCCACCTGCATTAAGTCTAGATTCTCTGTCATCTTGTCTAATTCCTTGAGTGCATTTATTGCCATTGCAGTGAAGAAGTTGAACTTACCTCTCATTTTGCTGCTGTGAGCCCACTGGTGACATGTGCGCCTCGCCATTGCCAAGATGATGCTGTAAGTTCCTCAGTCTAGAAAACTGTTGCTTCATTTTTCGTTGGTCTATCCTCCCCAAGAACGGGCTCCTGAAGCCTCCAGAGAGAAATTGGAGTCCTTGCACTGTCAATATTAGTAACAAGACGAGAAGTTAGACATGATGAATGGTTTTTTCCCAATATTTCACAAAATTTTTTTTTTGCCATTTAGTGGCTAGAATTTAAAAGGTGTCTTAACAGAAGTCGTGTCATTCAATGTCATTGAATTTTTCGGATTTTTTTTTTTTTCCTTTTGATTGTGAGCAAAGAATTCAGTCTGCAGGTTGATGAAATTACTTAGGAGAACAAACTGTTACAATAGCAAAGTTTTCGATCTTCTCACAAATTATATCATGTGATCTTTCTCGCGCATATATTACACCTTAGATTTCCACCCATTATGTTACTTGGTGAAATGGTCCAATAAAAGTGGTATTATGATAAACTAACACCCTGATATAATTATATTAACTCACCATTACAATATTGTTCACACTTGTTATTAATATTAATGTTAACTATATATAACTAGTATATCGCGTTAGCGGTGAGAAACCGATCAAGTTCTACTGGCGAGCAGCGAAGACGAGGGAGAGGAGGAGGCTCTCTCTCTCTCTCTCCTCTCTCTCTCGGATGAAGACAGATAGACAAAACAGACAAAAATTGTATATGAGTTACGAGAGAAAAACTCCTTCGCGGTTGGTTTTAATTATGACATTTTGACTTTATAAACATTACTCTATTAGTATTTTAGCATTGAGCATGTCAAAAGTTGATGTCAAATGAACAGAACAAACAAAAAGCAAAGACAAACTGAAGAGAAGGAATGAAACAGTACTGCACAAAATTGTAAATGGTTCTACCATGGCTCTGAAGACCATATCATTGCCTTTGATCTACACTGCAACTCGCGACGGCCTAACGACAGAGTAGAGAAGGCAGACCAGTGACTTCCACTGGTTTCTGTCGAGGGAATCTCTGTTCATCGCCGTGCGCTTCCCTCTGAGTCTCTCCAGCATATAGCTAGCATTAAACCTTAATGATCAAATGCCAACAACACAACAGTTAAAAATCACTCTTAATAATTGTAGTGGTCAAAATTATGATCCTTGTGAAATTGCGACACCTGATAAGTCGCGCAGATCATGAGATCACACACCCAGTTTTACTCAGTTGATCTCATCCGAACACGTGATTGTCAGAGCGTTTACAACCATTAGGCATGTAGAGATTGCGGATGAGAATTTGTACCTCAATCTTTCCTAGTCAGCACATCCCCAACAATCACACGCTATTCAAAATCAATTACAGCCCGGCCCTGGAAGCGACCAAAGCGGTCGCCTAGGGGCCATGTTGCACCCGCCCCATGATTCACTGGATTCACACACGCCCCAACCAAATAGTAGCGGGGCCCATCCGCCATTGGGGACCGCCGCCCACATTAATTTGTCCCCATTAATTTATCTCGTGCTGCACGTTGCACCCGCCCCATGATTCACACACACACACCAACGAAAGAGCAGCGGGGCCCACCCGCCATTGGAGACCGCCACCCACCTCAGCAACCATCCGCCCTCATTCGCAATCTCAGCGATCGATAAATTTAGGGTTGCGTCTCTCCCTAAAATAAAGAAATGCTATTAAAAAGAAAAATTATTATTAGAACAAATTAGAAGCAAAAAGAGATCCACACCCTAGCTCTCAATCCAAAAACGATGACGGAATCGGAGAGGGAGACAGAGGGAGAGGAGCATGCCGATGGAATGGTGGTCGTCGATTTTGGCATGCTGTGCGCCACCGTGGCGCTTCAAACACAGGAGAATTTTTTACGGAGAAGGCGAGGAAAGAGGAGGAATTGACTGGAAAGACTAAAGAGGAGTATGAGATTTTTTTTCTCTCCAACTCATTCACCTTTCGGCTCCCTTTCCACACTGATTGAGGTTAGATCTGCACAAAAAATACAGAATTTCATAAATGAAGAATAGAAGTACAAGGTACTCAATTCTACCGTGATAGCAAGTGGCTGTGTGGGTCATGATCTACAAAGAGGGACTTGCGATGGAAGCTTTTAGTAAGTTCTTTTCCCAAGTTACTAAACCGATTATTCTTTTTTGTTCTTTAAAAAGAAAAGAGAAAGAAATCTATATTAATTTGTAAAAAAAACGATAAATAGGAGAAGATGGTGATTTTGGAAAATGAAAACTAAGTTAAAGAAAGGAATAAAAAGGGTACAGAGTTGGTGATTGGAGATGATCTAAACTAATGTATTAAAAGAAAGAAAGAAAACTTAAAAGAAATACTAGCCTCCTTGGTTGATGACTTACCATGGATTCGTTGCATGTTTACTTTGATCTGGAGGCGATCAACGCATAACTCATAATGATTAAACTCAGTCCCAGTTCACATTACTTCATAAAGGCTTCTTCGAGCAAGTATGAAACGATACAAACCTAGGGAGGAATCCGTCGTCATGAGGTATCGGTGGCACTCGCTAAGGCAAGGCAATACCGGTGCTATTCGATTCACTTGGATTATCAATTCACTTGGATTGTCATTAAAACCAAAAAGAAGAAAAAGGAAAATAGAAGAGAAAGAAGAACATAAAAATGTAATATTAGAGTCAATGAAGTAACGATAAAGAAGAGAAGAATAACTTACACTGGTGTCACTCTCAGTACAAGCTTCACTTTCATTCTCCCATGAAATTCTGATATCCTCTGAATTACATAAATGAAAATTGAAAATTACACTAAAATAAAATATAAATCTACACTAAATTAGAACGAAAATTAGTCTAAGAATCTATCTCTGCCTGATCGTCCCATTTTGCCTCTGAGAAATGCAATGTTTATAGGCGACATAGAGAGGGAAGATGAGTGAACAGATAAGGGGAGCAAACGTTCCCCAGATCTTGCAAACAAGCCACATCCGCGGCTTTGGCCGCGGATCTGGCCACATCCTGGGAGCAGATCATTCCCTTGCTTTGTATCATCCGTTTATCTAATTGGTTTCACGATTTATTCTCTGGATTTGGCAATATCTCTCTTGATCCTCAAGCTAACTGAATAAATCCAAATAAATCTGAATTTAACTGATTTTTATTTGGTATTATCTGCTCCGATTTGCTCTTATCTCCTTAAATCTTTTGTCTCAATCTTTGATTTTGAATTATGCTCATCTAAATTTGAATTTAAGTGAACTTTTAAGCTCGTTTTCTCTCCTCCACTAAGCAGGGCCTACACATATTTAAACAATAAATAGGATTACATTAGTAGAGTTTATTAAAAATAAACGTGAGAATGTAATACTAAATATGCAAATTATGTGTACAATCACACTCTCACACTTATCTTTTGCTCGTCCTCGAGGAAAACAAATAAAAAGCAAAAATAGATATTACCTAATCTAACTCATTTTCGTAGGAATCACGTTTGCACTTAGCATATGCAACAAGCTGTTAAACCTCTAGGTTATCCCTAGAGGACGAGTTTTGTCTCGTGAGGGTTTTCAGCGGATTACACCCACAAAATCCATAAAAAGATAAACAAAGTGTTAGTATTTTCGAAAAGCATTCTGAAAAAGAGAATATTTGAAGTATTATTGTAAGAGTTTAAGTAATCTATAAGTTATAGGAAATCAAAATTTTCATTCCTAAACTTAGTTTTTATTCAAAAACTTGTTGTCAATCAAGATAAGGAGTCAAATTGAAAATTTTACAAAGAGATTGGAAGACGGACAGAGATGGAGGCCAAGAGACGGGCTATCATTAACAGAGAAATTAAGGGGGAAAAGAAAAGGTAAAAGTAATAACTAAAATAATGGGAAAATTTTGCATATGGTAAAAAGGCCTTCTAGTGTCGACCTTAATTTCAGGGTTTAACTTGGGCCAAGTCCGCTAATGATTAGTTGAGCCACTTTAGCCCAACTATATTTGGGCTCAGTTTGGGTCAAAGTTTAAGTTTGACCCGAATCTGAGGTCTGAGTTGGGCTAGACGGAGACTTCTCTTTTATAATTTTTAGCTAGCTACTTACTTGCAGTAAGGTTGGTAATGAACCCGGGCCGACTTAAGGCACGATGGGCCGGCACGAAAACTTTCGTTACATGGGCTGACTCGATGGGCTCTGGGCCCGTGCCTGTGCCGTAAATTTTTATGTTTCATATAGTTTTAGGTTGTGTCTGGGCTCACGTTGGCCTTGCCCGGCACAGTCCATGGCACGTCCCACTAAAGGCATGAATGGAGCTGCACTAGTCAGTACAGGGGCTAATACAATTAACAGTACCGGTTTCAGTTCTTAATCAAATTGTCTTATCAATTTAAGTTATATCAAAATGATTTGAACTGTTAATAATATCACATCTCATATCAACCATTGATATTAATTTTGATAATTTAACAAAATGTGTTTTAACTCCACTGTTGAATCCATAGGTCTCATCTATCGATCGACAACGACTCTATCTCTTCCATAATCCCCTATCGCCTCCTTTTGCTAGAATACCTATGCTAATTGATTCGTCATTAACAATGAGTTACATTAGAAATTAGTTTAATTTGTGACTTTTTGAAATTACTTGCTAATAGCTTCATATAGCGAGATTTTAACCTTACAAATTTTCATATATGAATTTATACAATAACTTATAATATTTTGTAAACTATAAGGCGCAAAGTATGTGAAGTAAGTGTGTGTAGGCAAAAAATATATTTGTTTGGACACATATATTGCATAAACATTTTTACATTCCTACATATATTCTGTAATAAATAATTACAAACTCACTTATCTTAATGTCCTAATCCTTGCAGGATGATAAAGAGAAGATAAACACGGATCCTATCCAAACAAACCCAAAAGTTCAAATCAAATAGGGATCGACTCAAATTCAGAGAATCTTTAGTCTATCTTATCTGAGGATTGGATTTACCAGATAAGATAATACTATAAAAATTCAAAAAAAAAATGAATTTTTGAAGGCCCTATTGGGTTTGTTGAGGATAAATGGATAGAGAGAAGATCAACGGATGAGATGAAGCAATTTAGATTCGAATTCAGACTGGATACAGTTTAGCATTTAATCATAACTTTCGCTACCGAATCTCAAATCTGATGATTTAAGATGATCCAGAAAGAAGATTTAAAGGGTTACAACTCTTATATTGATCACGGTTTTAAATTCTATCATCTGATAAGCAATATTCAGCAATCAACACGCCAATAAGGTGTAGATCAGAGTTCTAGATAAATCAAGTTTGGAGATAAGGGGAAGATTGAAATTCAAAAATAGCCAACTTTTCCTATCTTCCTACGCTCTCTCTTATCACTATTTTCCTATAAATACATGTATTCATTGAGAGAGAGAGGACACCAGAGGGCTGAAAAGTCAAAAAAAAAAGAGTTTTGAGCGTCGTAATGTGAGATTGGAGAGGTCAAGGGCTTTGTATTTGATGCTTATTAATAAAATTCAGAATTCTTCTTCACGACCTTGCGGCATTCAGTCTAAATTTTTCTTTATTTTCTCTTTATTTATTTTTTTATGCTAATCTTTTCTTGCATATTTGATTCCATGAAGTCTTCTCTTTTCTTTTATTAGCTTCTTTTGTTTTCAGCATAGCTTGGAGGAGGGAGACAACAAGGCGACGACGAGAAATAAGTTCACTGGTTCATCTTCCTCTTCCCTTCGTACCAATCTCTTAATTTCTTTTTCTACTTTGGTTATTCAAATCTTCGCAAAAAGGTTAGTATTTCTTTCTTTTTTTGCTTTCTTCATTTTTCTGTTACTTTATTCATATTTTTATTTTGCTTTTTCTTTCTTCTACAAGATCTTTATTTATTTATTTAAAAAACAAAATTCCAACCTTCATCCAAGGGATTTCTCAACTAGAATAAGATATAAGTGAGATTTTTAATAACTAAATTTCAAGAACAAGTCTCTGTGGATTCGATCCTATACTTGCCACTACACACTTTGTTAAAAAGATTCTAATAAGTTTAGGTTTCATAACTTGTACGTGATTCAACAACGATGAAGTTTTTCATGAACTTCGAAACGCGAACAGTTTTTGGTGCCGTTGTCGGAGACTTGTGAAAATTTTTTGTTTTGAAAATCAACATCTAATCTTTTTCTAGTTTAATATTAAAAAATAAAAAATTAAAAAACATTTCAGAAATAAAAAAAATTCTGAAAGTTAAATCTTAAAAAAAAATTCAAAATTTTTTTTTATTATATTTCTTTCCATCCCTAAGATTTAATTTCAAATTTTCTTTGTAGGGATATTGTATCAACAAAGGAAGACTTGCACAACAAGAAGCTTGCTTACTTATGACATATTGCTTTGCTAAAATAAAAATAAATAAAACTTGCTTGCTTCAGAGTCGCCGGATAGGTTAGTATTTTCTAACTCTACCCATGAATCTCTTGTCAGTGGGGTTTTGAAGGTGCTTATTGATTGAATTTTTTGCTGCATTAGTGCATACTTGCATAAAAAGATCTTAAGAGCTGTCCCCCCTCACATAAGGTCGGGATTTTATCACCCGTTCCTTGGCTCAAAAATCACAACCGTATATAAGTTTTTTTTCCAAGCTTGAACTAATTTAAAATCAATTAGAACTCAGCCACTAAGATTTCGAGCTCATTTAAGTGGAACTATTTTGGGATGACTCCGGTGAACACTTTCAAGCTCGCGAAAGAGGGCTTTCTTATCTAGAAAGGGTGACTTAGCCATTGCGGCGGTGCCTGACTTGGAAGAAGGACCGAGGAACTTCCCTGTCTAAGAAAGGGTGGCTGAATTTAGTAAGTGCCCAGCCAGAGGGGAGAGCCGAATCGCTTGTTTGACGGTTTGACCGGTAAATCCACAATCCTTTCAACCCAGTTAGGAGCTGTCTAACTAGAGAGAATTATATTCTCTTAAGATTAGTGTTGAAAAAAAATTGATTACCTTTAAATTAAATTCAAGATAAAAAAATACTTGATTGCAATTGATTGGTTGTGTCATCTTGTGTGTAATCTTATCTAGGATTTAGAAAATCCTTCATCAGGGCGGTACCCTGGTTCATGCGAAAGTGGGTTCGTATTAAAGGCCGATTAGAATCCATTATTGTTTCTCACCCTACTGCAACAATGGGTGACGCTAATGAAACCAAACAAATGACCTTAAAGGATTACATGTATCCTACAAGGTCCACCCAACCTTCTTGTATCACCTTGCCAGCCCTTACGGCAAATTTTGAGATTAAATCCTGGATGATACAGATGCTTCCAGTCTTTTGGGGATTGGCAAATGAGAACTCATATCAACATGTTAGGGAATTTGAGGATATTTGTGGGACCATGAAGTATCATCAAATGACAGAAGAATTCCTAAAACTTAGGTTATTCCCATTTTCTCTAAAAGAAAGAGCCAAATCTGGCTTCTTTCTCTCCAACCGGGTTCAATTTCTACTTGGGTAGGATTAGCCGAAGCCTTCTATAGGAAGTTCTATTCTAAGCAGAAAACTGCTACCATACGTCAAGCCCTCAGCACCTTCCATCAACTACAAGGAGAGACGTTCTTCACATATTTTGAAAGATTCAAGGATCTTTTACTTGAGTGTCCCCATCACGGATTCGAAAAGATCCGTTTGATTCAAATTCTTTACGAAGGGTTAGACTACTCGAATAAGACCATGATTGAATCTCTTTGCAATGGAACATTCATGAGCAAAACGGTCGATGATGCATGGCAATTCTTTGAAGAGGTAGCAGAAAATACTCTAGAATGGGAGCCTGTTAGTGTTGATAATAAGCAACTTACCACCTCAACTGCCACTAACAAGGGTGGTATACATAAAGTCACCCCTAATTTTGAGAGTGATGTCAAATTGACATCAATAGTATGAAGACTTGAAGCATTAGAATTCAGCAAGGGAGCACAATCTTCAGCTCCCGAACCATCCAAGCCAGTGGTGTCCCCCATTTGTGTCCTTTATGACAGCCAAGACTGAAAATCACCTAGAGGGGGAGGTGAATAGGTGATAATGCTAATCAATGCACATTTAAAAAATATGAAGCAACAATCTCACAAAGCAAGTGAATATAGCAATGACAATCAAGAGCAAGTAGTAATGGCAATGAAAGTAGAGCAAGAACAAGGAAAAGTAAACCAAACGCAAACACCAAGATTTGTTATCGAGGTTCGAGCACCAGCTCTACTTCCCCGCCTTCCCCAGAAGGATTCCAACCACTTCCACTATCACAAAGATGTCACAAATACACCGGAGTACCCAACTCCACAATCTCAAGTACAAGCAATCTCTGAGTAGTCAAAAGACCACAAACTCTCTCTTGCAAAATTCTCTTCCTTACAAAGGTCCTTAGAGAATTAATGAGTAGGAATGAAGCTCTTGTGTGCAAGGAGAAAAGAAAATGAAATCAGAGAACTCTTGAAAACACTTCAGAAATTTAGAGAGAATTTCAGCACAAAAACCAAGAAACCAAGTCTTTTGAAAGCCTTAAACTTTTGGAAATTTTTGAGAATTTTTTTCTGGTAACCAAACTCTCCCTAAACACCCCTATTTATATGAGAGGGTTAGGGTTTAAAGATAAAACATTTTTAAGGCTAATCAGAATGTATTAAAATCAAAAATGTCACTTAAACACACTTAAGTGAGAAAAGGACAAAAATAAATCTGCTCAGAAAACTAGCCGTTACTGTTCAAACGGCTAGTCCGGTCGACCGGCCCGGTCGACCGCTAGTACAAAGAAAATGACCATTGCAGGCCACGGTTGACAGGCCCGGTCGACCGAAACAAACAGAGAGCTCTGCTCTCAGACCGGTCGACCGGGACGGTCGACCGTCCAAAGACTGCCAAACGTGCACAGATTTGTGCACGTCGGTCGACCGACCCGGTCGACCGACTTCTAGCCAAGTCGACTAGTCAGAGGACTAGTCGACTGGATGAAGTCTTGAATGGACAGAAAAATAGTTTTAAAAATATTATGAAAAATCTTTTAACACTCATAAAAATCACCAAAAAAAGTTTTATCATTTTGCATTGATATAAAACATGTGGTAAAAGTTTAGCTCAAATATCAATCAATATGAACTATTTTTGACTCTTATCATTTTTACCAAAAACCAAAAACTGTATTTTCTAAAACTTGGATTTTGAATAGAAAATACGTTTTGTCCAAAACTTCTTCCAAATACAAAAACATGATATTTAAACATTTTGAAGCATAATCCTATATTCATGAAACATATGTACATCAAAGTTTTAGTCATAAATTCCAATACCAAAATAAGTTTTGATAAAACACAAAACTTAAAACACATGATTATGTATATCAAAGTAAGTTTGTAGGTTGAAGATTGTATACAAACTATTTATGTTAGGAAACAAGATGTGCGCAAAAACGTGTGTGATAGAGCTTCAAACCTATTCACTATTCTTTAACAAAATTCTAAACTAAAAGCAAATCTAATAAATTATCTTGAGCAATCTTGAAGTCTTGAGCCATGTGATGCCTTGCTAGAGCCTTCTCTTCTATGTTCCTTCCTTGATGTGCAAAAAGCCTTCTTTACTTCATGAACCTAGAAATTCTTGCAATAGCTAAGCAATGGCCTCCAAATATGGTACTAACCTGAAACTTATCTAAACAAACTAATTAGTACCAAATAGCACTTATTTGTTTTGTTATCATCAAAACTCTAAACAAATGGAGAGTGTAACCTTTTGGGCCAACAATCTCCCCTTTTTGATGATGACAAAACAAATAGGCTATAAACAAAAGTATGGGGGAGGAGAAAGCTCCCCTCAAATTATGCTATATTAAACAAAGAAAAATCATGTAATTTGTAATTTTCAAGTAAACATCATGAAACCAAAAACCAAAACACTTAAACTCAAATTACAAGAATTCATGAAAACACATCAAAATCTCAAAACATATATAAACTCATATGGAACCAAAACCATATGAGCTCATATTTCCATACATAGGGTCTGTTTGGTTGTCGTAATTGGCCGTAATTCATAAGTTGTAATTGGTAAAGTCTTTTACATTTGTAAACGAGTTACATGCATGTAAGTTTTATGGTGTTTGGTTGGTAATATAAAGTTATAAGTGAAAAAGTGTATTGTGCTTTACGGTGTTTGGTTGTCGTATTGTGTAAGTCGTAAGTGAAAAAGTTGATCACAAAATAACTATTTGGTGATTTAAAAAGTTTTAATATTGCAAATAAATATTAAAAATGCTAAATATTAAAAAATTTAATATTAACATAAAAAATAATACAAATTTGCATGACCACAAAATTAACTGTAACTGGGCTGTAAGTAAGTGGTAATTGGGTTGCAAGTGAGGGGTAATTGGGTTGTGTAAGTCTTTTACGAATTACGGTCCAAACAAACGCCTTAGTTTTAACTGGGTTGTAAGTCATTTACGAATTACGGACTTTTACGCGAAACAAACGGCCCCATAAACTCATTCTCTCCCCCTTTTTGTCATACATCAAAAAGGGTTAAGAAAACATTTTTATTCAATAACACAAACATTAAGTTCACCATAAATGAATGAAAATCTAGCAAATCAAGTGGTTTAGTGAAAATATCGGCAAGTTGCAAATCCGTAGAAACATAATCAATATCTATATCTCCTTTCTCAAAATGATCTCTAAGAAAGTGATATCTAATCTCAATGAGCTTGGTCTTACTATGTTGATTTGCATTCTTTGTCATATGTATAGTACTAATATTATCACAAAATATTTTTATATGGTTATAATGCAAATCATAATCAAGGAGAGTATGTTTCATCCAAAGGACTTGTGCACAACAAGCCCCCGCGGCAACATACTCCGCCTCGGCGGTTGAGAGAGCTACGGAATTTTGTTTCCTAGAGGACCATGAAACAAGACAATTACCAAGAAATTGACATGTCCCACTAGTACTCTTTCTATCTACTCTACAACCCGCATAGTCGGCATCCGAATAACTCGTCATTGAGAAATCTCCGGTTTTCGGATACCATAGACCCATTCCAATCGTTCCCTTAATATAACGAATAATGCGTTTTACCGCAATAAGATGGGACTCTTTGGACACGATTGAAATCTAGCACAAAGACACACACTAAACACGATATCCGGCCTACTTGCCGTCAAATACAAAAGACTACCTATCATGCTTCTATACAATTTAATATCAACATTTTTACCTTGGTCATCCTTATCAAGCTTGGTGGTAGTTGCCATGGGAGTGTTGCAAACCTTTGAGTCTTCAAGTCCAAACTTCTTTACGAGTTCCTTTGCGTATTTGGCTTGACATATGAAGTTCCCATCTTGCAATTGCTTGATTTGGAGTCCAAGAAAGAAATTAAGCTCACCCATTGAAGACATTTCAAATTCACATTGCATAACCTTTTCAAATTCCTTGCATAAAAACTCATTAGTAGAACCAAAAATTATATCATCAACATAAATTTGCACAATTAAAATATCATTATCAACATGCTTAGTGAATAGTGTTGTATCTACTTTGCCTTTAATAAAATCATTTGAAATGAGAAAACTAGAAAGCCTTTCATACCAAGCTCTTGGAGCTTGTTTCAATCCATACAAAGCTTTATCAAGTTTAAAAACAAAATCGGGATGAATATGATCAACAAAACCGGGAGGTTGAGCAACATAAACTTCTTCATTTATAAAACCATTCAAAAATGTACTTTTCACATCCGTTTGAAAAAGTTTAAAATTTTTGAAAGATGCAAAAGCTAGTGTCATCTGTATGGCTTCAAGCCGTGCTACGGGTGCAAAGGTCTCCTCAAAGTCAATTCCCTCAACTTGAGTGTAACCTTGGGCCACTAAACTAGCCTTATTCCTAATCACATTTCCGGACTCATCCATCTTGTTTCTAAAAATCCACTTAGTACCAATTATTGGTCTATCGTGGGCCTAGGAACAAGGTGCCAATTTGTTGCGCTCAAATTGATTGAGTTCCTCTTGCATGGCTAGCAACCAATATGAGTCCGCCTCGGCTTCGATGATGCTTTTGGGTTCAAAATGAGAAATGAAAGCAAAATTACCACATAGGTCATGGAGTTTGGAGCGAGTTGTTATCCCTTTAGATGCATCACCTAAGATGAGCTCCTTGGGATGATTTGTGGCATATCTCCAAGCTTTAGGAAGCGGTTGAGAGCTTTCCTCTTTATCCTCTTGAACGTCACCAATTGGTTCTTGCTTATCATCTTGAGCGGGTGAGTCCTTCAAGGATAGTCTCTCCATGTCTTCACCTAATGGTTCAATCTCTACAACATTCTCAACAAACACATTAGATTCTTCAAATTTAACATGCATGGATTCTTCGATGGTAAGTGAAGATCTATTGAATACTCTATAAGCTTTACTAGTTGTAGAATATCCAACAAAGATTGCTTCATAAGCCTTAGTATCAAATTTACCCAAGTTATCTTTAGTGTTCAAAACAAAACACTTGCATCCAAAAACTTTGAAATATGAAACATTAGGTTTTCTAGAATGATACATTTCAAAAGATGTTTTGAAAGAATTTTTACATAAATAAATACGATTTGATATATAGCATGCGGTGTTTATGGCCTCGGCCCATAGATAATGAGGGAGGTCATACTCACTTATCATTGTCCTAGCCATCTCTTGAAGTGTTCTATTTTTCCTTTCTACAACTCTATTTTGTTGTGGAGTTCTAGGACAAGACATTTCATGCTTAATTCCCTTTTCATCACAATAAGTCATGAAGAGTTGGTTAACAAACTCACCACCTCTATCACTCCTTATTTTCAAAATCGGAAAACCTTTTTCTTTTTCAACCCTTTTTCGAAAAATTTTGAAATGAGAGAAAGTTTGATCTTTGTGTTCCAAGAAGAAAACCCAAGTGAAACGGGAAAAATCATCAACTAAAATAAATACAAATCTACTACCATTTAAGCTCTTAGTTTTAGTAGGTCCAAAAAGATCCATATGAATTAATTCTAAGGGCCTAGTTGACATGATATCCTTGATTGGTTTGAAGGAAGACTTGGTTTGTTTTCCAAGTTGGCACGCACCACAAATGCGGTCTTTCTCAAACTTCAAGTAAGGTATACCCTTCACCAAATCCTTAGAATTAATCCTAGAAAGATGGTCAAAAGATGCATATCCTAATCTTCTATGCCAAAGCCAAGAATTTTCATCAAAAGCATTTAAGCATTTAGTAGAACATTCCACATTAAGCATGTCAATAATATAAACATTATCATCACGAAAACCGTAAGAATACAATCATTGGATTTAATATCAAAAATCTTGCAAGAAGTATCATCAAAAACAACTTTAAGTCCACGATCACAAAATTGACTAATACTAAGCAAATTATGTTTCAAACCATCAACAAGTACAACATTTTCTATAATGGGAGATGCACCAATTTGAATGTTACCTATACCGATGATTGTGCCTTTGGAGTCATCCCCGAAGGTGACGGAGCCACCTTCCTCGTACCTTGATAGGGTTGTAAAGTTATTGATGTCCCACGTCATGTGTCTTGAACAACCACTATCAAGGTACCACCGCTCCCTACGTCTTGGAGCCTTGGTGTGTACCTACATCAAATAATTTAGGACTTGATTTTGGTACCCACATTTTCTTGGGTCCTAGAGGGTTAGTTTCATTAACCCAAACAAGATTATGTGATCTATTAACTTGGTCATAGCAAAATTTAGCTAAATGTCCATTCTTACCACAATATGTGCATCTATATACTCTACCATATTTAAAAGCATAGTGAGTGCGTGATTTGTGAGCATGAGAGTTGTGAGCATGAAAAGATTTAGCATGAGAAGTGTTATGTGTAGTGTGAGCATGTGAATTTTTAGCATGAGAGGTGTGCTTTTTGGAAAACTTTTCTTCAAGTTTCTTAGTGTTAAAAGCACAATCTTTCAAAACTTTTTCAAAATCAACCATTTTAGTTTTTAGAGAGGAAATTTCTTTTTCATCAACAATAGGAGATTTTCCTTTACAAGAAACCTTGTAGGCATTAAACTCATTTTGAATAGAAATAAGATTAGAAGAAATATCATCCTTTTCTTTAGAAACCATAGCAAGTTGATTTTTGAGATGCAACTTCTTTTTGCAACTTATAACATTCAATCTTCTTATTATCATAAGTTTCGGAAAGTTCAACAAAGGCATGAGCAAGAACTTCCTTACTTAATTCATCATCTTCATCATCAAGAAGTTGAGGGGTTACCTTTGGTGTGTTTGCCATGAAACACATATTCGCTACATCCGCCTCTTCCTCGGACTCGCTTTCCGAATCCCAAGTTGCCTTGTACGCCTTCTTTTCTTCCGATTTCTTTGGCTTGAAGGAGGAGGTCATCTTCTTCTTGAACTCCGGGCAATCCGCCATGATGTGTCCGGGCTTTCGGCAATTGTAGCATATGATTTTCCTCTCCTCTTTGCCTTCAAATTTCTTTCGGAAGTTGAGCTTGTTCCTCCGGTACATTCTCTTTATTGCGAACAAGTAGTGATAGCTCCTCATCTTCTTCTTCATCTTCTTCATCGTCTTCAAGAGTGGATGAAGACTTGAAGGCCAAAGATTTCTTCTTTAGTGGAGCGGCCTCTTCTCTTGCTTTCTTTTCCATCTCATGGTTTTTTAGGTTCCCAATGAGACTAATGAGGTCCATCTCATCCTTGTCGTTCAATTCTTTAGGGTGGTGGCCTTGATCTCCCATGATGTAGGAAGAGCCCGAATCACTTTCCGCACCTTTTGATCATTGAAAATATCATCACCTAAAGAAGAAAGACCATTGGTGATTTTAGTAAATCGAGTAATCATACAATCTATAGATTCATCATCAATCATTTTAAAAGACTCATATTGGGACCTCAAGAGATCTATCTTAGCTCTCTTGACTTGTGAAGTTCCCTCGTGTGTGACCAATAAGTGTTGCCAAATCTCATAGGCGGATTGGCAATGAATTACCCGTGTAAGGTCATCCTCATTCAAGGCGGTTAAGAGGGAATTTTGGGGCTTGGAGTTAGCCTCATATTCTCTAAAGTTGAAGTCGGTCCATGTGCTCTCATCACTATCGGGTGCAACATAGGGTTTGGTCAAAGATTTAGCCACTAAGCTACCTAAGGATTGCAAAAGATAGTCATCCTAACCTTCCAAATAGGGAAGTTGAGTCCATCAAATTTAGGAGGGGTTTTGATGTTATCGGCCATGTTTACTAGTGATGACAAATGGAATGCAAATGTTGATTAGCAAATTTTAAGGATCTCTCTATGGATGTTAAGCCAAAACCTAGAGTCCAAGCTCTGATACCAATTGAAAATCACCTAGAGGGGGGGTGAATAAGTGATAATGCTAATCAATGTACAATTTAAAAAATATGAAGCAACAATCTCACAAAGCAAGTGAATATAGTAATGACAATCAAGAGCAAGTAGTAATGGCAATGAAAGTAGAGCAAGAACAAGCAAAAGTAAATCAAACGCAAACACCAAGATTTGTTATCGAGGTTCGAGCACCCAGCTCTACTTCCCCGCCTTCCCCAGAAGGATTCCAACCACTTCCACTATCACAAAGATGTCACAAATACACCGGAGTACCCAACTCTACAATCTCAAGTACAAGCAATCTCTGAGTAGTCAAAAGACCACAAACTCTCTCTTGCAAAATTCTCTTCCCTTACAAAGGTCCTTAGAGAATTAATGAGTAGGAATGAAGCTCTTGTGTGCGAGGAGAAAAGAAAATGAAATCAGAGAACTCTTGAAAACACTTCAGAAATTTAGAGAGAATTTCAGCACAAAAACCAAGAAACCAAGTCTTTTGAAAGCCTTAACTTTTGGAAATTTTGAGAATTTTTTCTGGTAACCAAACTCTCCCTAAACACCCCTATTTATAGGAGAGGGTTAGGGTTTAAAGATAAAACATTTTTAAGGCTAATCAGAATGTATTAAAACCAACATGTCACTTAAACACACTTAAGTGAGAAAATGACAAAAATAAATCTGCTCAGAAAACTAGCCGTTACTGTTCAAACGGCTAGTCCGGTCGACCGGCCCGGTCGACCGCTAGTACAAAGAAAATGACCGTTGCAGGCCACGGTTGACAGGCCCGGTCGACCGAAACAAACAGAGAGCTCTGCTCTCAGACCGGTCGACCGGGACGGTCGACCGTCCAAAGACTGCCAAACGTGCACAGATTTGTGCACGTCGGTCGACCGACCCGGTCGACCGACTTCTAGCCAAGTCGACTAGTCAGAGGACTAGTCGACTGGATGAAGTCTGGAATGGACAGAAAAATAGTTTTAAAAATATTATGAAAAATCTTTTAACACTCATAAAAATCACCAAAAATAGTTTTATCATTTTGCATTGATATATAAACATGTGGTAAAAAGTTTAGCTCAAATATCAATCAATATGAACTATTTTTGACTCTTATCATTTTTACCAAAAACCAAAAATTGTATTTTCTAAAACTTAGATTTTGAATAGAAAATACGTTTTGTCCAAAACTTCTTCCAAATACAAAAACATGATATTTAAACATTTTGAAGCATAATCCTATATTCATGAAACAAATGTACATCAAAGTTTTAGTCATAAATTCCAATACCAAAATAAGTTTGATAAAACACAAAACTTAAAACACATAATTATGTATATCAAAGTAAGTTTGTAGGTTGAAGATTGTATACAACATTTATGTTAGGAAACAAGATGTGCGCAAAAACGTGTGTGATAGAGCTTCAAACCTATTCACTTTCTTTAACAAAATTCTAAACTAAAAGCAAATCTAATAATTATCTTGAGCAATCTTGAAGTCTTGAGCCATGTGATGCCTTGCTAGAGCCTTCTCTTCTATGTTCCTTCCTTGATGTGCAAAAAGCCTTCTTTGCTTCATGAACCTAGAAATTCTTGCAATAGCTAAGCAATGGCCTCCAAATATGGTACTAACCTGAAACTTATCTAAACAAACTAATTAGTACCAAATAACACTTATTTGTTTTGTTATCATCAAAACTGTAAACAAATGGAGAGTGTAACCTTTTGGGCCAACAAAGACCACTTGGTTGAACAATGCCCCGGGTTGCCAATTATCAAAGCGGAGCAAGCAAATGTATTCAAGACATTTCACAAGCCCAATCCCAACAACAACCCATTTAGTGAAACATACAATCCGGGATGGCGGAATCATCCCAACCTTTCATGGAAGTCTCCTTAAGGACAAGGATATGGTGGATCATCATCATTTCAAGGACCATCTTCTAATAATCAATTTCACAAGGAAAATCAATTCAATACAACACCATCTGTTCCTCCATATGTCCCTCCCAATCAAAGAAAACTATCTTTGGAGGACACTCTCCAACAATTCATGCAGAGCCAACTAATAACTAATCAAACTCAAGCCCAAATGTGTCACAATCAGGATCAGACGATAGTCAGGCTCGAGGTTCAGATAGAACAGTTAGCTGCAACTGTTAGGGAGAGAAAGAAAGGACATTTTCCTATTCAGATTGTGCCCAACCCGAGAGGACAATCTGCTCCTCAAATACTCCAACATGCCAGTTTGAAATTAGTTTTGATTCAAACTGTCAAGTCCAAGCCATCCACACTTTACGGTCAGGCAAGAGAGTAGACAACCAAGTCCAAGATCCACCAAACAATCCTAATATTGTAAAAGAAAAAGAAAAAAAGGAACCAAAGGAGTCAACAAAGAAAGATGATCAAGTTATTGTTGACAATCAAGATAAATCTTTTGTGCCCAAAGCCCCATTTCCTCAATGCCTTCAAGCAACTAGGAAGAAAAATCACTGTGAGGAAATTTTGAAAGTTTTCAAAAACGTCCAAATCAGCATTCCCTTCTTGGATGCCATTAATCAGATACCTTCATATGCTAAATTTCTAAAAGACCTAACCACTGTCAAGAGGAAAAGTTCTGTGCCTCGTGAAGCTGCATTTGCTACACAAGCATCATGTCTCATCCAGCAACCCATTCACCCAAATATGAGGATCCAGGGAGTCCAACTATTTCTGTTAGGATAGGAGATCAGGTTATGGATCGATGTCTACTAGATTTAGGGGCAAGTGTAAACCTTTTACCCTATTCTGTGTACAAACAATTTGATTTAGGGGAGTTACAACCTACTAACCTTACATTGCTTCTAACAGATAGGTCAGTTAAGGTCCCCAAGGGAATTATTGAGGATGTTATTTTGAAGGTTGACGAATTCTATTTTCCTGCTGACTTTGTGATCTTAGACATTGAACCAGTTAGAGATCCAAGCAATCACTCCCCTGTGATTTTAGGGAGACCATTCCTTGCTACTGCTGATGCTGTTATTAGATGTAGGAAGGGAGTCATGACCTTGTCATTTGAGAATATGACAGTTGAGCTAAACGTTTTTCATACTAGTTCCCAACCACATGTAATGGACGATTATGAGGAGGTCAACATGATTGATGTGTTGGTCAATCACACCTTTGAGGAGTCTTGCTGTGAAGACCCCTTGAAAAAAATGCTTGGCTCATTTTGGAATGAATTTTGATACTGAGGAGTCTATAGAAGAGGTGAACGCATTGTTAGATTCTGTCCCTATCATGGACACCAACCTATGGAGACCTAAGGTAGAACTCTCACCATTGTCAACATCTGTTCCTGTTCCATCAATCGTTGAGCCTCCCAAGTTGGAGCTCAAACCTTTACCTGACACATTGAAGTATGCCTTCCTAGGTGAGTCAGAAACCTTGCCTGTAATCATATCATCTCATTTAGAGAAGGACCAAGAAGAAAAGTTACTAGATATTCTTGAGGAACACAAGGAAGCCATAGGATGGACATAGCAGACATCAAGGGAATTAGCCCCTCTGTGGTAATGCACCAAATTCATCTTGAAGAGAATGCCAAGACCTCGAGAGAACCACAGAGGCGTTTAAACCCTATTTTGAAAGAGGTGGTGAGAGCGGAGATAATAAAATTATTAAATGCGGGTATCATTTACCCTATCTCTGATAGTCAGTGGTTAGTCCAATACAAGTTGTACTCAAAAAGTTCGGAGTCACAGTTGTTACTAATGAGAACAATGAGTTGGTTCCAACTCGTGTTCAAACTGGTTGGCGAGTGTGCATAGACTATAGAAAACTCAACTCCATGTCTAGGAAAGATCATTTTCCTCTGCTTTTCATCGACCAAATGTTAGAACGTATCGCCGTCACGCATACTATTCCTTCCTCGAAGGTTATTCAGGATATAACCAAATCCACATTGCTCGTGAGGACCAAGAGAAAACGACATTCACATGTCCGTTTGGCACATTTGCATATCGTCGCATGCCCTTTGGGTTATGCAATGCACCGGCTACTTTTTAGCGGTGTATGTTGAGCATCTTTTCAGATATGGTTGAGCGATTTCTAGAGGTTTTCATGGATGAGTTCTCTGTCTTTGGGTCTACTTTTGATGAGGGTTTATATCATCTATCATTGGTATTGATAAGATGCAAGGAGAAGAACCTAGTTCTTAATTGAGAAAATGCTATTTCATGGTGAAATCCGGGATTGTCTTAGGAAAAATTGTTTCTGATAGAGGTATAGAGGTTGATAAAGCTAAGGTAGAGCTAATCGCCAAATTACCACCTCCTAGAACTATTCGGGAGGTGCGATCTTTCCTAGGCCATGCTGGATTTTACTGGCGCTTTATCAAAGATTTTTTAAAATCTCCAAACCTCTTTGTGATCTTCTAGCAAAGGATATTCCTTTTGAGTTCACCCCTTCTTGTTTGGAAGCCTTTGAAAGGCTAAAGACCGAGTTAACCACGACACCCATTATCCGACTTCCTGATTGGAATCTCCCATTTGAGGTGGTGTGTAACGCTTCCGACTATGCTGTAGGGGTTGTCCTAGGCCAACGAGTGGATAAACTTCCTCATGTCATTTGCTATGCCAATAAGACTTTTAACGATGCCCAACTGAATTATTCCACCACTGAAAAAGAGTTGTTGGCAGTCGTTTTCGCTCTTGACAAATTCCGTCTATGCCTTATAGGTTCTAAGGTCCTAATCTACACCGATCATGCAGCTTTAAAGTACCTTCTCACGAAAAAAGATGTTAAAGCCCGTTTAATCCATTGGATCTTACTCCTACAGGAATTCGACTTACAAATTCATGATAAAAAGGGAGCTGAGAATGTTGTAGCAGATCATTTGTCTAGGATTGTGGTCGAATCTGTGTCCGACTCACTACCTGTCCTTGAGACATTTCCTGATGAGCAGTTAATGTCCGTCTCCTCTTCAATTGTTCCGTGGTATGCTGACATTGTGAATTATCATGTCACAGAACAGATGCCCGATTCATGGACCAAGCAAGAACGGTTATGTTTCTTAGCTAGGATCAAATGGTTCTTCTGGGATGAGCCATACTTGTTCAAGTACTGTCCCGATCAGATCATTCGACGTTGCGTTCCTGACTCAGAATTTAGGAGCATCCTTTCATTTTGCCATGACCAAGCCTGTGGAGGTCATTTTAGTGGGAAGAAAACTGCTGCAAAAATTTTGCAATGTGGCTTTTATTGCCCACTCTATTTCGTGACGCTCATGTCTATTGTCAATCATGTGATCGTTGTCAATTATTAGGAAAGATTGCACGCCGGAATGAAATGTCGTTAAACCTGATCTTAGTTGTCGAAATCTTCGATGTTTGGGGTATTGACTTCATGGGTCCCTTCCCTATATCCCATGGATACCAATATATCCTTATAGCAGTTGACTACGTCTCTAAATGGATAGAGGCGGTAGCATGTAAAACCAATGACCGCAAAGTTGTGGTAAACTTCTTAAAAGAGAATGTATTCTCTCGTTTTGATTTTCCTCGTGCAATCATCAGCGATGGTGGAAAACATTTCTGCAATCGTACATTTGAAGCCTTAATGAGAAAATATTGCATCAATCATAGAGTAGCCACCCCTTACCACTCACAGACTAGTGGCTAAGTAGAAGTTTTCAATCGAGCCATCAAGACCATTCTAAAGAAAACTGTGAACACCACTAGAAAAGATTGGTCTCTTCGCTTGACTGATGCCTTATGGGCATATAGAGCTGCATTCAAAACTCCTATTGGAATGTCTCCATATAGGTTAGTTTATGGCAAGGCTTGCCATCTTCCTGTTGAGTTAGAACATAAAGCATACTGGGCAATCAAACGCCTAATTTTGATCTAGACAAGGCAGGAGAGTCTAGGAAACTTCAACTTGATGAGCTTGAAGAGATAAGGAATGATGCATATGACTGTTCAAAACGGAACAAGGATCGTATGAAGATTATGCATGATAGGATCATAACTCGGAAGGAATTTCAACCAGGGCAAAAAGTTTTACTGTACAATTCCCGTCTACATCTGTTTCCGGGAAAACTGAAATCTTGTTGGACCGGTCTGTACATTGTTCATAAGGTACACTCACATGGTGCAGTTGAGATCCACAATACCACGGATGGTACCACTTTTCAAGTAAATGGCCATCGTTTAAAACCATACCGTGAGAATCTGAGCCCAGAAGTGAAGGAAATCCTTCTGGAAGATCCTGTTTATCAGGATTGATCTCTATACATACTACGGATCATTTATGTATTAGTTTTTGTATTTTTTTCTCTTAACTAGACAATGATGGATGACATCCACTCGTCCTCATCAGATACTATCTACCCTTCACATTCTTACATTTGTAGCATACTATGCATTCATGCATACATTGAGGACAATGCATGAGATAAGTGTGGGGGAGGGTTAACATAGGTTTTCTTTTAGTTTTTCTAAAAAAGAAAAAATATATAATAATAATAAAAAATTAAATAAAAAAAAATTTAAAAATTTCTTTGTTACAAAAAAAAAACTTTTTGAAAAGAAAAATAATACTTTGACTTATTTTTGCAAGAAATTAAGTTAATTTAAGGAATAAGAGAATCATAATTAGGATTTCTTATACTTGACTGAAATAAGAATATTTGTTTAATTTCTAGGGATAGGAAGAAAAATTGAAAAAGTAATCCAATCTTGATTTTTACCTTGATAAAATATGCATCTTTTATATACTTACATACTTAGGGTTCAAAAACAAGATTCTTATCCCTTCAAAAAAAAAAGAAAAAAAAAAAAAAAAGAAGAAAATATATATTATATATAACAAGAATCCTCTGATTAAGCTGGATTTTTGTGCCTCATAAGGCATGATTATTCACGCCTAAAAGTAATTCATATCACCAAATAAACCCTTAGTTTTGTGGCCTTGTTTGCTCGAGTCCTAAGTCCTTGAGGTGTTTTCTCACCCGGTGCCCTAAAACCGTCCGGCTTGGCAGTCACCGACTAAGGCTTATTACACGGGCAAATTAGAAAGCCTAAGAGAGCTAAGGAATATTACCACCCTTATATATACAAATTAGGCATAAGAGTTAGAGTTGAAAAACTCTTAGTCAAAATATTCACGGTCACAAGATGCATATGACTTGGGGTAAAATAATAGACTAGATGAGAATATAATTTTATTCCTAACCTTAATTGATAACAAATATTTGAATAGAGGCTAAGTCTAGGGATGAATATTCGATACTCTTATAACTTACAAGTTGCTTAATACTTATAAAAACACTTTAAATATTTTCTCTTCTTTTCAAAATGTATTTTCAAAAATACTAACAAATTATTTCTTTTCTTTATGGATTTTGTGGGTGTAATCCACTGAAAACCCTCAGGAGACTTCAACTCCTCCTCTAGGGGTAACCTAGAGGTTTAAAGGCTTGTTGCACATGCTAAGTGCAATCGCGTGACCTGCGAAAGTGGTCCAATAAAAAACCTTAGGTTAGTTTTGTTTTGCTCGAGTACGAGCAAAAATATAAGTGTGGGGGTGTGTTTGGACACATATATTGCATAAACATTATTACATTCCTACATATATTCTGTAATAAATCATTACAAACTCACTTGTCTTAATGTCCTAATCCTTGCACGATGATAAAGAGAAGATAAACACGGATCCTATCCAAACAAACCCAAAAGTTCAAATCAAATAGGGATCGACTCAAATTCAGAGAATCTTTAGTCATCTTATCTGAGGATTGGATTTACCAGATAAGATAATACTATAAAAATTCAAAAGAAAAATAAATTTTTGAAGGCCCTATTGGGTTTGCTGAGGATAAATGGATAGAGAGAAGATCAACGGATGAGATGAAGTAATTTAGATTCGGATTCAGACTGAATATAGTTTAGCATTTTAATCATAACTTTCGCTACCGAATCTCAAATCTGATGATTCAAAATCATCCAGAAAAAAGATTTAAAGCGCTACAACTCTTATATTGATCACGGTTTTAAATTCTATCATCTGATAAGCAATATTCATAAATCAACACGCCAATAAGCTGCAGATCAGAGTTCTGGATAAATCAAGTTTGGAGACAAAGGGAAGATTGAAATTCAAAAATAGCCAACTCTTCTTATCTTCCTACGCTCTTTCTTATCACAATTTTCCTATAAATACCTATATTCATTGAGAGAGAGAGAGAGAGAGGACACCAGAGGGCTGAAAAGTCAGAAAAAGAGAGTTTTGAGCGTTGTAATGCGAGATTGGAGAGGTCAAGGGCTTTGTATTTGATTCTTATTGAATAAATTCAGAATTTTTCTTCATGAGCTTGCGGCATTTAGTCTAAGTTTTTCTTTAATTTCTCTTTATTTATTTTTTTATGCTAATCTTTTCTTGCATATTTGATTTCATGAAGTCTTCTCTTTTTTTTTATTAGCTTCTTTTGTTTGGAGGAGGGAGACAACAAGGCGACGACAAGAAACAAGTTCACTGGTTCATCTTCCTCTTTCCTTCGTACCAATCTCTTAATTTCTTTTTCTACTTTGGTTATTCAAATCTTCGCAAAAAGGTTAGTATTTCTTTCTTCTTTTACTTTCTTCATTTTTCTTTTACTTTATTCATATTTTTATTTTGCTTTTACTTTCTTCTACAAGATCTTTATTTATTTATTTAAAAAACAAATTCCAACCTTCATCCAAGGGATTTCTCAACTAGAATAAGATAAAAGTGAGATTTTTAATAACTATAATTTCAAGAACAAGTCTCTGTGGATTCGATCCTATGCTTGCCACTACACACTTTGTTAAAAAGATTCTAGCAAGTTTAGGTTTTATAAGTTGTACATGATTCAACAACGATGGAGTTTTTCATGAACTTCGAAACGCGAACAGATAAAATAGCAGTTCCTATTTCGACACGAATGAACTGTCGCAATTCAAGCACGAATGAAGGCACAAATGGATCGGCTCAGTACGACAGACACGTGAGCCGACCCAGTATCTAGTTGATGAGCTTGTAGGTTTAATTCCACACAGTATATTAGACCGTGCTTGAGCCTGTGTGTTTTTTACTTGAGTTGGCCTGAACTTGAGTAGGCACTACACGACTCATAACCAACCCTAGCTTTTAACCATTATTCAATTTTTTCTATCAAATGCATCATGCACTTGCTTCTCAATACAATAATTCCATATCTGAACATGATCAGATTGCGTGGGAACAATCATCTTTTGGGTAGGACTTGAGGCATCATCCCAAAAGACTAGCTTTTTAGATGGAGTTGTCCAAATTCTTATATACCCAAAGCATCCCCATGTCTAGCCGATTTGGGACTATTTACCCAAATCCCAACAATCCCCCTCCAATAAAGAGTCTCCATGCAAGCTAAACTCTTTTCACACTGGAAGATCAAATGCTCCATCGAGATAACAAATCTTTACTGTGTGGAAGCGGACATGCCTTACGTGAAGCACCAACTGCAGCCGGTCACTCCTCTTGTAACCCCCTGATCCCTGGTGTCCGTATCACAGTATCTATACTCGATACGACGTACAAAATTGACTTGCCCAAACTCGCATCCAAACCCATTAAAGGTAATCTTACAGAAAACCCGGTTACATTTCAGTAATTGCATTTGAAATATTCTTATTACATATTTAACCCATTTTTATTACTTTTAGTGTTCGGGCGATATTTGGAGCATCCGGACTCCGATTTGGACGATTCTGGAACCGTTGCGATCGTGAGAAAGAGAGCTACCTTCCCATGGCCAGTTTGCGTGTTTTTCTTTTATAACTTATATTTTATCATGTTTAGTGAAATTGATTGATTGCTTTCAGTGATAGATCTTGATTATGGATAAAACACGGTAACTATTAATTATTAACTTGTAATTATTGGAAACTTATTGTACTAGGAATAACCTATAATATTGTAAGGTATTTCCTGATTTAATATAAATATAGGTGATGTAATAATAATAACAATAAATACTGACATAGACAACTCGGACACAGTCATCATACCTGCACAGCTACTGACACTCGGGCCACTGTTTCACCATATTCTTGGACACTATTATTTCATGTATTGTATCACAGTTAGATAACTATCGTCACATGTATACTGATCCACAGGTACTCGACACTGTCACTAGATATGAATGCTGGACACCCTTATTTCATGCACTGGTTTCATCATTACCGGATACTGTAAGTTCACTGGACATGGTATTACATTATACACTGACCACTGTTATTACATGTACTATCACAGAGATATTACACGGATTATTGCTACACATATATGTTCCCCTGGTACACTGATATACCAATGTACTGACTACCGCATTTCATATTATTGTTATCATCGTTACATGGATTCTCAGCATATCACTGTTACACATGCATGCATGGTTTCTATATTCTTGTCATATAGATCACCGTTCATATTGCATGTCATACTCATGTATTCCTGTTACACGATTGTTTCCCGTTACTGTTATTGCTATTCCGTTACTGGATACATGAGCCGTTGATATGCGATGTGTGGAATCCCACATCTATTATTTCCCGTTTCCCGTTATCGTGTTTTGTGCTATCAACAGAGCTCATGTTATTTTATCGTGTTACATGTACCATATCCTGTACTTGTTCCTGATATACTATATTTATCGTGTTACATATACCATATCCTGTACTTGTTCCTGATATACTGTATAGTGAACGATAATAAAGAGAACTTGGGTATGGGGGAGACTTGACGTTTGACTAGGTCTTGTCGGTGGATGTCTGGATCCATTGTTTGTCCATTGCAGGGACGGGGTAGTGCTGGCTACCGTCTGTTATAGCTCATGAGTTCCCGTTTTCCGTTATTATTTTAGCTCATTGAGTTCCCGTTACATGTTACAGCCTTAGCGGGCTGGTCCTGGTCTCAGCAGCCTGGGGTCTGTTTAAGGCCGTTGTCCCGGGTATGCACGGGATACACCCACCTGACTAGAGCTCCTCGACCATGGGTTTCCAATTAACATAATACAACAGTATACAAAATAGTGACGTCGGGAACACTTGTTATTTGGTCACTCTCTCGTTTGGATAATGGTACCCGTATGCCATGTCCGGATGGGTTCGACTGGAGTGCGGGCTCCAGTATGAACTGCCAGTGGTATGGGACACTGAAGAGATTGATTAAATAGCAGGCGGTACTGATTGCTACTATTGGATAAATAACATGACTTGCCTGATACATGTATTCTATTGTTTAGTTGTACTTGTACTGTACTTGATCATTTAGCCGCTATCATATTACATGTATTTACCTGGTACAGGTTACACTTTCTGTGGTGGCATACTACTCATGTATATGTATACTCTTCATTGCTTATATTCTGTTTTCTGTATACTTTGCAGACATCATTACTGTTTATGCACAATACCGTAATATGGTTATATTGCATATGCCCATCTGCATGTTCACTTCTATCACGTCACCACTAGCATGTTCATTTCTATTACGTCACCACTAGACAACATTATTTATTATATAAACTGGATACGACTATAGACATGACCCGATGATAACATGCTAGGTAGTGATGGTATTAAAAGATGACATGCTGCTTATTATATGCTTATTATATGGCATCACTAATACAACATCATGTATTATATATTATTATCGTGCTTATATTACTATAGTACATATTACTGCCTCCTTCATTTTACCACTCACTAGGTCGCTTTCTGACGACCCTGGGTTTGCATGCCCAGGTTGGAGATCCGAGTTATCGTTTTGTCAGATAGTCCATATGGTTCACATCGGAGACTCATCATTGAGACCATTCATATGTATCCTTGTGATTTATTTCTGTTATCTTATTTATCCCTGTTTTCCTATCTGTTATGATCACTAACCTCTTTCTGCAGGTATTCTTGTACTTATTTCCTGCTGAAACTCTTATAAATATGGAGGTGATGTCCTGTACTGAGGCTTAACGTACGCGTGAGTGTGTTTTCACCTCGCGTATGTACGTCGCCATAACGTCCCCATACCTGCGGGATCAGGGCGTTACACCTCTATACACCACGTGAGAGGTGACACACCCATTACAAAGGAGCACCATTGCCAAATTTCTCGAGAGCCCAACTAGATTTACAAGGGTTTACTGTGCCTTTTTGCGCCATTGGGATGATCAGGTCCATTGCGTCTTTTAGATGGTGTCCCAAGTCTAGTGAGGAGAGAGAAAAAATGGGAATAATATAAATATAATATTTGGATAAAATTTCGGTATATGGGAAAATACCGAAAATTCTAAAAAAGCCCGAAAAATTAAGTAACTCGAAAGCTTCCCAAAAATTCTCAAAATATAAATATTATTTAAAGATATCTTGTGAAATCCGATTTCAGAAACTCAATCTCATTTTCAAAATAAAAATTATGAAATCCACCGTCGATACCGGCCTACACCGGGTCGGCCGGATTTTGATAAATTTCGAAAAATCCCTAAAATTTTCAAGAGATAAAAAAATCATTCTGAGGGATAATAGGAAATCGGTTTTCAAAAATAAAGTCTCATTTTCTAATTAAAATCCTGGAGTCTTCCGAAAGTACCGGTCGACACCAAATCCGATGTAATTTTAATAAATTCAGAAAAATCTCAAAAAATATATTTAGATAGAGAATATGATTTTAAGAGATAAATGTGAAAGTAGTTTCTAAAAATTTAATCATTTGTAAATTAAAAATCTGAGAATCTATCAGCGGCACTGGTCGCACCGGTTTTTGAAGATTTGAAATTTAATTCAGAAAAAATTCAAAAATCATGAAAAATATAAAATATTAGAAAATGATGTTTGAAACTGAAATTGGTCAAATCTAAATACCAGAAGGACCAAATCGAGCAATACTCTAGGATCGGGTCCCTGGTTCAGACTAGAGCTGACTCCGAGTCCACGAATCCAAATCCAAGACAAAATGATCATATAAATAATTCATAAAACAAAACAAATATAGGAAGTACGATCGAAAAATCTAAATACGCAACTAAGTACGTATTCCGGGAGCGGGGTGTTACATTCTATCCACCTCACAAAAATTGCGTTCTCGTAATTTCGATAAGGGGAAGAAAACACAGGAGAGACTAGGGTTGACAATGATAGTATGATAAAGTGGAAAGGATAAGAAAGATTACCAACTCAAAATACAAAAGATCAGGGGTAGCGTCTACAGTAATATCCTCATGGTCCCTGTTCTGAATATTGGGCTTCATATTCTGTTGCTTCTTTGTCTGTTACCTCTGCTTCCTCTGCCGTCATGTTGCAGACTTGGCCTCTGCCATAGTCTGCTCCAGTTATTGCTCTCCTTAAAATCTTGTAGAAAACA